>PISX010009712.1:0-74279 GCA_004024625.1 Mellivora capensis | reverse complement strand
TATCAGGGAGATCATATGATAGTTGTCTTTCTCTGATTGACTTATTTCACTAAGCATGATACCCTCTAGTTCCATCCATGTTGTTGCAAATGGCAAGATTTCATTTCTTTTGATGGCTGCATAGTATTCCATCGTGTATATATACCACATCTTCTTTATCCATTCATCTGTTGATGGACATCTAGGTTCTTTCCATAGTGTGGCTATTGTAGACATTGCTGCTACAAACATTCGGGTGCACGTGCCCCTTTGGATCACTACGTTTGTATCTTTAGGGTAAATACCCAGTAGTGCAATTGCTGGGTCATAGGGTAGTTCTATTTTCAACTTTTTGAGGAACCTCCATGCTGTTTTCCAGAGCGGTTGCACCAGCTTGCATTCCCACCAACAGTGTAGGAGGGTTCCCCTTTCTCCGCATCCTTGCCATGAAGATACAGTTTTTATTTGCTTTGTACAAGGATTGCTATAGGATTCCTTTAAATCGTCCTTTTCCTTGGTCCGTTGAGGTGATCTGATTTTTGAAATTCGCTGGGCATTTTGCAGGCTCATTAGGAATGCAGACTCTCGGGCCCCAGCCCCAGAGCTAGGGAATCAGAATCTGCATTTGACACGTCCCTAGTGATGTGTGTACACATTTGAAGTCTGAGAACCCCCAGGCAAGGATTGGTGCTAACGAGATGGCGTGGGAGCTGTGGGTTGGTCATAAATCATTAGGTGTTGCAAGGAAGGGACCTGAGTGAGGGCTGATGCCCCAGGAGCCTGGAGCTGGATAAACCAGCCTGGCATGGGATCCCTAGACTGGTCTCCTGCCCTTAGCACCACCCCACACTCCCTTTATGTGCACGACATCAGCCCCCCCCACCCTTGCATCCCTGCCATAGGAAGCCATCCATGCCAGGGACCATCCGACACACACACACCCCCGGTGCTGGCATGCTATCCGTCTCAGACAAGGGTCTCAGATGTTTGAGGCACATCCACTGGGGTGAAGAGCTGGGTCCTCCGAGTGACGTGTTCATGCCCTTGTCCCCAAAATAGGACCTCCTGGTCACTTAGAAGCTCTCAGGGCTTTAGAACACGTGGACCTGAGCCTGAATTCCATATCCGTCACTGGTTGTCCTGTGCCCAGGTGAATATCCCACCCATCTGCGCCTGTTTCTTCCTCTGAGATGGGAAGGATGGTGACCACTGTCCTTTGCAGCTTACTGAAGGCCCTGGTTCAGTTCCTGGCCCTAGGAGCTCTTGGACTGCTCTGGTTCAGGGTCTGTAATCTGGTAGCCTTGAAGGAATCACCCTCCTGAAGACCCCATTGATTCCTGCAAGTTTCTTCCATTTGGCCTAAACCAAGTGCCCAGAAGCTTTGTAAAGGGCCAGACGGTAAATATTTTAGGCTTTCAGGGCCCTAGGTCTCTGTTACAACGACTCAACTCTGCCATCATAGAGCAGAACATAGCCACTGATGATAGGTCCATGGGTAGGCACGGCTGTGTTCACATAAAACTCTATTTATAAAACAAAGCATCAGCGGATTTGCCTTGGGGGCCACAGCGTCAGCTCCTGGTCTGTACTGTTGTCGCCCAGAGCCAGGTGTGGTCTGCTTATCTCAAAGGGCCTAAGGAAAGGGTTGTAGGCAAGAGCTTGCCCGAGTCCACTATGGAGTTAGCTGGTTACTAGCCTGAGGCAGAGAGAGTCAACAGTGCCCCAAACAGATCCTGGGGTTTGGGTAGTAGCATGCGGAAAGCAGTGCCTTCATTCTTAAGGGACCCCAAGCACTGAGCGGGTAGGGAGTGAAGGAAGGGGCAGAACAGGGTGCTTTCCACCCGAGAGGCCTTCCCAGAAGAGCGTGTCAGAAATCCATCACTCCCAAATGCACCCCAGGACGGCTGGCTACTCATTGCTAGACTTTGTGACCTTGTACAGGTTACCTGTCACCTGTGCATGGCTCCCCCTCAGGTAAGGATGGCACGTCTCTCAGAGACTGCTGGGAGATGGGACTAGGTTAGCGTGGTCTATCAAAGCAATGGGCCTTTTTGCTATTACTGTGAGAGTCATCATCACTTTCATTATTCTTTGGATCCTTTTACTGCACAAATATGTAATAATCCTAAGGGAAGGGGGTCCTGGACAAGTCAGCAAAATGCAGGGGTGCAGACCCAGGCAGGTAGGAAGGTGTGAGGTGGGTATTCGCTATGCCCTGGCCGGGAGGCGGGCCCAAGGAGAGCGAGTGGGCGCGTGTCCTGGCCAGCTCAGCCCTTCGGCTGAATCCTGCAGCGAGGAGGTTCCAAAAACCCCACTTCAAAAAACAAAGCCTAGCAAGCACTCAAGCTTGCTACCTTCAGCCCAGGACACATCTGGGGGACTCGCCCCCAGATTAGGGGCTTCTGGGGGTGGCAGGGGCAGGAGGATGAGAGGGCAGGCGAGTCCTGGGTTGGTCTCTCAGGCTGTGGGTTCCGGGCCATGGGGTCCACGGAGGCCCAAGTTAGGGTTGGCATGGGACGCTGCCCCTGGTGGGAGTGCCCTGGGAGTAGGCACGCTCCCCTGCCTCGGGCCACTCCTCCACAGCCTGAACCCTGACGGCTAAGAGCTGATTGGGAGCCAGCCTGCGAGTGGGGGGCGGGGGCCGGGTGACGTGGGTGGATTTAACTAGGCTTCTGTGTTCACCACCCTATTTACAGCATCCTCCTTTCTCGTAAGCTAATTTTAGCCATCCATTCTGCTTCTGTTACCATTTATAAAATGAGAATGTCAAATGCAATATTAAACAAGCAGGATGAAGGCAAAAAAGGAAATGCCAGAGAGGCACTTAATAAATGAACCTCGTGTTTATGAGCAAGAGGGAGGTCCTGCGCGCCCCCCCACCCCCGCCCCGCATCAGGCACACACGTGTTTGCAGATGGGCTCTGTTCCTGCGGGTGGAGGGGCATGAGTGCCGAGAGAGGAGGCGTGGGGAGGCTGGGCTGTTGGGTGGTGAGTGGTGCTCTTTAGGCAGAAGTAATTTGTCTGGTGGGGAGGTTGCTTGGCTTCTGGCTCCTTTGCCCTTCATCAGTCCTCTGGGAAGGTCACTGCAGGGGGCCTGGGGAGGGCATGGTCCCTCTTCCTTGTCTCGGTGCCCGCCCCCCTGGACTTTCCCACGTGTGGGGCTCCCTAGGCCATGCCCACAGGGTGGTGTGTCTGCAGGGGGCATGGAGACCCCTGGAAGAACCTGCACCCCTTCTCTGGGGCCTGTTCATCCTTTGAGTTCACCCAGACGCTCTGCCCAACTTCCTGGGCAGGTGCAAGCTAAATGCTCGGCTGCACCTTTTTTTTTTTTCTTTCTTTCTCTCTCTCTCCCTTTGTTTTAAATAGAGAAATTATGTTGGGCTTGGTGCAGGGTCTCTGGCAAAGCCCACCCTGGGCTGGGGTAAGCACCCAGCCCTGCGGCTGCATTTGGGCACCTGCTAAAGGCAGAGGTTTCTTTTCACTTTGAAATGCCCTTGCAGATTCCCAGAATTAAAAAGAGCAGCTGCTGCTGCCACCATCAGCTTTTTCCCCAAATAGTGCAGCCCGCGAAACTCCTTTTGCACACCTTGCTGATGAAAGCAGGAAGATGGGGCCCTCCCCGGCGGGGGGAAGGGGGACGCGGTGGCAGCGATAGGAAGCATGCCAAGAGTCTGCGGGGCTGGGGGCGGTGGCAGCCCCCTTCTTCCTCTCTGCTCCCTGGGCTTTGGGTGGGAAGCATAGATGTGAACCAGCTTTGTCACCTTCAGGGACGCTCCCCTAGGCTCCCCTGGCAAAGATTAAAGCGTGACCCAACTTTATCCAGCGCAAGCACTCACAGGATTAGCTGGTTGAATTTCTTAGCCTGCTACAGCCCTGGGGAGGGTTGGCACCGCTGTTACTCTGTTTTACAGATGAGAACACTGAGGCACAGAGAAGCCAGGCAGCAGATTCCCGCTCAGGGGGGACAAGTGGAGCAGAGAAGTAGGGCAAGGAGCTGGCAGAAAGGACATGCCCCTGCCCTGAGATCCAGGCAGAGTGGGAGGCCGTAGTCATGGGGTACGTGCCTCGGAGGGTGTTGGGGACCAGCCCCTCTGCACTCCTTGCCCAGATTCTGAGCCCCTCCAAGGGAGAGCCTCATCCTATTGAATTCATCTCTGTGTCCACGCCCAGCCCCTGCCTGCTAACAAGGGGATGCTAATAGTGTTCTTTTATAACCTCCTTCACTTTGTCATTGCTGATTTTAATAGGGGAAATAGCAGATGAAATTAGTTCTGGAACTAGGACTGAGGATGGCCTTGTGGAAGGGGTAGCACATGAACTGGATAGAGGGTAGTGGGGAAGGGCCGTGAGGGCCACACCTGCGTGGCCAGTGGCCCAGAGGTGGGGACAGGGCCTTTGAAGCAGGAGACCTAGGACTAAACCGCAGCTTGTCACTCCCTGGCTGCGTGACCTTGGGCAAATCCGTTTCCTCTCCTGTTGTAACTTCAGGGCTAATTAGGCCAACTCCGAGGAAATGAGTTGATTGATGAGAATACGGAGAGCGGTGGGCATTCTCCGAGGACCTCCGTGGGCCAGGCGCTGTGCGTCCTACGTGTGATGTGTGTGCGTCACTATGTACACACTGTGTGTGAGATCGTGTATGTGTACACCCACACGCACCCGTGAGGATGCAGTGGCCGTGCCCGGCGTAGGAGGAATGCTCCATAGTTTGTTCCTTCCTCCCTACAGTAATCCCGCTGAGCGGGGAGATAGAGCCCAGATTCCCTGTCCCATGGGACCCTCGGTGCTTCTCACAAATGGGTCTGGGCCGTTCATAGCAAGCGCACGTCCTTGGAAGGTGGGTGTTTCTGCTGGCAGCCTTTGCCCATCTAAGCTGGCGTTTCCATTTGCTTTGCCCAGTAGCTTCCAGAGACTCCGCGGGAGGCTGCATGTCTGTGAAGACTGTTTTGTAGTAGGACAAGACAAGTTACCCCCTATGAGTGGGTCCTCTGGTGCTTGGCCACAGGCTGGTCCCGTCTACAGGGACGGTGCCCGATGGAGATGTCGGGGAAGGGAGAGGCGAAGGGACGGAGCATAGAACTCCCTTCTACTCACCTCCTAGTGCCCACAGTGCCCAGCTGAGAGGCCTCCCTGAGTCCGCAGAGGCTGGAGGTTGGTGCTGGCTGGGGGCAGGTATGGCAGGGTGCTGAGGCCCCCTCTGCTGCTGGAGTCACAGGCCCGCTCGTCCCAGCGTGGCTGGGACTTCTGGGTGTGACTGCCGCCCCCCCACCCCACGACAGTGTCTCTGGCCTGGCCTTCCCCCAGCCGCACACACCTGCTGGTCATGACTCCATCCTGCCTCGGGCCATGGACAAGCATAGCAACTGGATGCAGTGGGAACCCTGGACTGGACGTCAGAACCCAGACGAGGCACCCTGACTCTCTGCAGGTTACCCAGAGGGAGATGCCCGGCGGGTCTTTCTCCAGCGTGAGCTCCACCCTGACGAGGACTGTGGTCCTGCCTTCCCTCCCTGCCTCTCCTCGCTGGGCTCTTTCTGTGCTTGTCACCCGCACCTTGCTGTTCCATCATCCTCCTTCTACAGCTCATTCATCGGCTGGCTGGAGCAGGGCCAGCTTCCCGGATGGGACGCCTGTATTCAGAAGAGCCCTCGCTGGGTTTGTGCTCTGCTGACGCCATCTTGGAACTCCTAGTAATGGCTGAATAAAGAGCCTCTCGTCTTCATTTCGTAGTGGCCTGCACGCTCTCTAGCATGTTCCGCTGCTGTCACGCTCTTGAGGCCAAAACCCAGTATGGTGCACAGGGCAGGACAGTGGAGACTCTGTTCTGCCCCCAAGTCGCCTACCTTGTGTTTGTCTTCCTTGCCCTGTGGGTTCCTTGAGAGCAGGTCCCCTCTGAATCTGAGCAGGCCCCACAGAAGGTCCTGTCCCCCTAGTGTCTCCAGAAAAGCTTACGACAAGGGGGCAAGGGAGAACAGCGGGCAGGAGGGAGACCAGCATAGCCATGGGGTAGCAGTTGGTGTGGTTTCTGGGCTGCTGCTGAGTCCTTCTCTTTGACCAGAGAGAGCTGGGTAGCTGCAGGGCTCCAGGCAGGAACCCAGGTCTTTACACGGTAGTGGCGGCTCCCTGGGAAGTGCTTGGGGCCTATCAGCCAGAGGAGATGGACAGCTTGGGGCTTCAGAGGAGCAGTGTTGGTCTGGAATCTGCTGGAACCTAACTGGGGGGTTGGGGGAGCTGCAGCTTGAGTCAGAGGAGAAGCTGATCTTGGGGCAAGACCAGGTCAGGCCTCTGTCTTTCAGGAAGCTATACAAAAGGACGGTGCCCACGTGGACGCTCCCAGTCGCCCCCGCCAAGCACCCACCTGCCCAAAAGACCTGCCCTTTGTTCCCCTCCCGTCCGCCAGCCCGTCAGTCCGGCTGGTCTCTCTGAACAGCAGTGAATCTTATTCTTTGAGAAGGGCCCGTCTCCCCCTGGAGGAGTAAATCATGTCTAACGTGACCAGTTTGAGGTGAGAAGTGAAGCTACAAACACTGGTCTCCAGGCCACAGAGTTGCCTTGTCCTGGGTGGTAAATCAAGGCCACAGGCACTGGGCTTGGGTTTCCCCAGATCGAGGCTGGGCTGGTTTCCCTCCTGGCCCCGGGGCCATGTGCTGACTGGGGCTGTTATATGTAGAAACCAGGGGAAAAACAAAAACCTTTTTCACTTCCCAGACTTTGGCCCAGTCCTCAAACTTCCAGCCTCTTCCAAAAGGTGCCTGGCAGGGAGCTTGCCTCGGCAAGGCCCGCAGGCCAGTTGGGTGAGGGCGGCCACTCAGAGCAGCTGCAGGGAAGCTGTCCCCACAGAAGGCCCTGAGCCTTCTCCAAAGGCCAATGCTGAGCCCTCCCCCACCCCCACCCCAGGAGAAGATGGGGCGTGGGACTGGCTCCCCTGGCTTGGGTCATGGGGGTATCAGGCAGACCTGGCTTCAAACGCAGCCTTAGCGCACGTGGCCTGGGCCTCCAGCAGCCAGTGTGGTGTCTGACATCCCTGGGCCTCAGCTTCCTGTCCTGGAAGATGGATTTCTACCTCTCCAGGACGTCATGGGGTCCATTGACGCAAGGCTGTGGAAGGTATGTTAGATGAAAGCATCCCGTCTGCGTGTAAGAAAAATGTGTTTAGGAAACGCATACCGCTGTATATGCGCCTTGCTCTCAGAAGGTTCCGGAAAACGTGGCCACAGATACAGATGTAGACATACAGAACTGTGCTTTGACCTATCCTTGCGACTCTCGTGCAAACGCAAAATCGTTCCTACGTGAAGAGTTAGAAACGGAGCTCGTTGCTGAGTTGCTTTCGACCCTGATGGGCAGACGAGCCGCCTGCACGGAGGCTCGGAAACCACATGCGCCCGCCCACAGCAGGCCTCCGAGCCATCGTCTGGAGGAACACACTGCCGCCTGTCCTGTTGGGAAAGAGGGTCTGGCTGTATCATTCTTCCTATGCTGTGTCTGTGCGGACAGCAAGGGAGCCGTCCCCTCTTCTGCAGGGCCAGGCTGCCAAGCAAAGCAGCATGTTTGGAGATTAAAAAATCAAAGCAAATCCCACCTACCTTTGTCGGGGGGTGGGGGGGTAGTACATCCTTGGAATTCGGCCCCTGGTGTGGGGTTGCTTCGTGGCTTTGCCAGCCATGAAACTTGGAGAGCTCGTCTTCCTAACATGAGCCGTTGGTCGGTGCCTGATCAGTCGATCTGAGGCCTCTTACAAGCACAAATCCAAATGGAAGTTCCTACAGAATCTCTTGGCCCACCAACCACATTGCCTTTTCCAGTCATCATTAGAAGCCATAGCCGTTGTGAGGAGCGGCTGGTGGGGGAGGGGGGTAGTTCTGAGCTGTTGAGAAGATTGAAGGACCAAGACTTGAAGCTGTCCCTTCTTCAGAATCTGCCGCCACCCACGGCTGCCCTAGAGAAAGCACTTCGGGTGTGGGTGGTAGGGAGCCTTTACCGTAAACGGGGTTCTGTGGGGGCAGAGGTGAAACAGCTGGAACTGGCCACCCAGAGGCCCACTGCTTCCCCAGGCAAGCCTCTCCGGGGCTGCCCCCAAAGGGAGCTCCCGTGCCTGCCTGGTGCCCCATGATGGAAGCAGGCCTCGGTGCCTGCTAGCCTGAGAACCCGGCCAGCCAGACGTCGCGGGGACGAGGGCCTCCCGCTGTCCTGTCGGCTCGCCGCTCTTCGCCCATCTCGTGTGGTAGCTGCTCTCCAAAGCCAGTCCCTGCGATCTTCGCCTCCAGCACCAAATCTAGGCTGACCCAGTATAACCAGCAGAATGTGATGGAAATGGCAGCCTTACTCTCAAGCCTGGGGGATAAGCCTTGCAGCCTCTGCCTTGGTCTTGTGGAATTCTCAGGCTGGGACAGTCCCTGTCAGGACTCGGCCAGCATGGTGTGAGAGGGAGGAGTGTCCTGGAGAAGCCAAGAGCAGGCGCTTCCTGGTGGACGGTCCCGGCTGACCAGCCTTGGCTGCCCACTCTTTGCGAGAAGAGGGCACTCAAGCTTCCATTTGAGTCCAGCCTTTGTCCAGCTCCAGCTCCAGCCCTGGGCACCATAGGAGCAACTGCAAGCAGGAGCCCCGCTGGGCCCAGGCAGCTCCCAGAAGCACGCGAAGGAATGAGCCATTGTTGCTTGAGGCCACGACTTTTGGAAGTAGCCTGGTACACAGTGGGAGTTACGTGGGGCGTCGTGTGTGGCCACATGCATTGAATATGTGACTGGAGCTGGGCATACTTGGGCTGGTTCTCCTCCTTTGGGTTCTGACTATAACTGGGGGTGTCCATGTTCCATTCTCTAGCTTGTCTGGGGGCCTGGTGGGACAATAGTGGGGATGCGAGGGGTGACCCAGATGGGGTCTAACCCAAGGGGCAGGCCCAGAAATGACAGGAGGCAGACTGACATGAGTACTTGCCTTCATGGTAGGGGAACAAGACGGTCAGAACCTATTCTTTTCAACATAATGAAAGCTCTCGAGGTGGTGGCTGGCCTTCTTACTGTCTGCATCCCCCATGGCCTAGCACTTGCCAGGCACATGGAGTCCCTCAGTGTTGCTGGGTCAGGAAGCCTGGGTCTGCATGACCCTAGTGAACACGGGCATCAGTCCATGCTCTGTACGGGTTGTCGCAAGGAACCCGAGAAGTAGACTTGATCTCTGCCCTGAGAGCTCACAGTCTGATGGAGGAGGGGGCGCTTCTGCCAGTCCCGGTGGGGGTAGGGAGGGGGGAAGTGGTTTTCATGCTCAGCAGGCCCCTGACCCCCTGCAAGGACTCAGGATAGGAGCAGAGAATAGCTCTTCCTTTTCCCCTTTTGTATGTTTTCAGAGGAGCTGGGGGCTGGCTGGGCAGGCCTCTTGGTTCTGAGAGATCTTTCGGGAAGCCTTCAGTGCAGACCATGCCAAGCTCCCTGGTGCGGTGGCTACCTTTCCCTGTCACTCAAGTGCCCAGAACATGGGGATCCCCCCCCCACCCCGATAGTGCCCCTGGCCTCGGGGAGCACTCAGAGTTGACACAGCAGGCAGCTGACAGGACCCGCACAGTGGGGGCTGCCCAAAACAGCACCAGCAAAGACAGAGCAGAATTAAACGGAGCTGCCAGCCCTGTTCAGTGAGAGTCAGAGTAGGTGGGTTTGTTTAAAATACTCCCATTACAGTCAGTTAACCTTTATGTTCCCTAAATGAAAACTGTGTAAACCTGAAGTTTGCGTTGATCAGGTTGCCTAGGAACAGGCGGCAGGTTTTCCTAAGACAGTACAATAGATTGTCACCGATAGGGCCATTAGGAAGTGAGCTGGTTAGCAGGATTATTCCAGCCCCCGGTGCTGGCGTCAGGTACTGATCTGCTTCTGCAGAGCGCGCCCATCTTCCCCGGCCCCGGCGGGCTCTCGCAAATGAGCTTCCTCTGCCTGCTTCTGAGTCCCAGGGATGGTGTCTAGGAGCAAACTGTCTCCCCCCCCCCCCAAGCTTATCAGAGAGATCTGAAAGATCTAATTCTGATGAATTTCTTTCTTCCTCATCACCTTTCCCTACTACTGTTTGTAACAGTAATACTCAGAGCAGGAAACCTGACAAGTACCAGTAACAAAACGCACCATGGGAGTGAAAGAACAGAGTTACTCTAAAGTGACTTTGGTATGTCTTTTTAATATGTTTCCTCTGCTTGATATACATATACACTTACTCGTTTTCCACAGAGTCACTGTAGTTTACTTTTCTCCCCCTTACCTTTAGGGTGACCGACCACCCTGGTTTGCCCAGGACCGAGGGTTTCCCAGCACCATTGCATCTTATTATCAGCTCGCTTTTCTGAAGCTTCGCAGCTTCCAGTAAGTTTGGGTGAACCAAACTGGCTAACTCCCTATTCTTGGACGCTTAGGATATTTCCTTTAAAAATAATAATAATAATAATAATAATCAGTGCTTGTCACCACAAGAGCCTTACCTGTACGTCCGTGCAGGATAAACTGCAAGTAGCATTACTAGGTCAAATGATGTATATTTGGATGGCTCTGGAAAGTTTGTCAGGTCACCCTCCCCAAAAATGTGTGCGAAGTCCCACCCCTCCCCCTTCCCCATACTCTCAGAGATTCTGACATCAGGAATCCTGTCATCATGGCCCGTCTGATAGGTGACAGTATGTCTCGTTTGGGGATGTCATAGGTGATGTGTGATATGAAAGGTGTATGTCATTATTAGTCGTTTGTGAATTGCTTGTTCATGTCTCTCACCCATTTTCATTTTAAGATGCTCATCTCTTCCTTTTTAACCTATAAAAACTTCGTGCGAAGCTTATCAGACATAAATGTTGAGCCAAATTGTCCATGTTTTTAAAGTATGTGTGGTTATTTAAAGAGCAAGAGTGAGTAATACTTGTTACCTGGTGTCTCTGAGGGAAGAGAAGTTAATATTTTAGGTAACTAAAGCTTCCCTCAAGCCTTAAACACTAAGCCCCAGCATGGGGCTTGAACTCACATCCCTGAGATCAAGACCTGAGCCGAGATCAAAAGTCGGCTGCTTAACTGAGCCACCCAGGTGCCCCTAATATATTTTTTTAATTGAAGTATTTGGGATGAGAAGATCTGAGAGGTATGTACATCTCCAAAATGGATAGCCTCACGTAGTTCCCTTTAAAACAAAGTATAAGGCAACAATTGAACTTCTTCCTATCTCAGACACCTTGGGAACAGTAGTAATCTTCCGTATGGTAGTGAGACCCTTGGCAGCTGTTGGGCTACATGGAGCTTTGGCTCCTGTACCATATGGCCCCTTTTAAATACGGGGACCTCATTCTTGCCCTTCTTCCCTCACTATCTGACTGTCACGCTGACGCTTTTTGCCACCGCAAGCACCCCTGCCCTGCCCTGCTGGATCCTGTCTCCGTCAGCGACGGGGTGGGTTACCAGCTAACAGTGTGTGTTAGGTTTATCTGTAAACTAAAAGCAAGTAAGCACCGAGCAGGGAGGTGAGACACGCTCCTGAGAACGACGCAGGCCCTTCTGAGAGCAACAGTTTCATTTCCTTCCTGGAGTTTGTATTATATACCATTAAGGCTGGGAAGTAAGTGACTTCTGGGTTGTGTGAGCGCACTGGGATTAAGAAATTCAGGAGGCAGGAGGGAATCAGGAAAGATTAGTAACCACTTGAAAATGTGGCTGCAGAATGAGAAGCCGCTAATGGACAGAAGTGGTGTCGGACGTTCCTTCTGCTCCCCGGAGCGTGCCAGGGTGGCTTTTAGGGAGCTGGGGGCGTCGGCGACCTAGCAATTTGAGAAAACTCCGGCTTCCAGACCTGCCCCTGCTGGGCTGTGGCTTACGGCACAGGACACAAAACTTCAGATGTTCAGTTTTGTCATCTGTGAAATGGAGCTAAAGCTAACTGGCCTGTTTAATAAGAAATTGAATCAGGTGGCCCGATAGGAAGAGTCGGGGCCCACAGGCATTTGTAAACCTGTAAGGGGCCAAACGAGCAGGAGGGGGTATTACTGCTGCTGTTGGTTTTCTTCACAGACACACGCAGCGGTCCCGTGTGCCTCCTCACCTCCCAGGCCTTCTGCACACTCTCCAAGCTGAGCTCCCGACCCAAGCACGTGTGTCTCCAGCCCACGTCCTTGTCACCCCTCCAAACCCAATTTCATCCTTGTCGGTTTTTCCAAAGCAGGATTTGCAACAAGTGGCATGTTTTCTTAAATATTTGTTTTGCAGGCCATTTGCTTGGCTTGGCTGTTTTTACAGTGAATAAGGAGCGAGGCTAAAAATACCTTCGCGGGTAACCAGATCCGTTCTGCCTTTGACATTTACGTGGCATTCATTTGCATCTCATTTGTTCGCCTTTCTGTTGAACAGGTAGAATGTAAGAAAGCTCAGCCTAAGGAAGTCATGTTCCCACCGGGAACAAGAGGCCGGGCCCGGGGACTGCCTTACACCATGGACGCGTTCATGCTTGGCATGGGAATGCTAGGTGAGTCTGGGCGGGGGACCCTGGGGACACCTCAGAGCCACCATGCGCTGGGAGCTCCAGAGGCCTGGGCACCCAACTGGATCACCTACCAGTTGGGCAAACTGCCTTTCTGGGTCTCAGATGATAAACCCCTTTGCGAGGTAGTTGTGACCATTACAGAGATAGGTTGATTGATCGATAATCATCTTGTCCCATGCCTGGTACATGGGGGTACATACATGATATTATTTTCTCTCCTTTCCACTCCCTTCTTCAAAAGGAGAAAAAGGCGGCCCCCTGCCTCACGCCTCTCTACTGACAGGGTGTTCCGAAAGACCCAAAGACTCCTGGCTGGCTTCCCCATGTGGGCCGAAGCTACATTTTCTAAAACTTGGAAGAGGAGAAGTGATGAGGGTGGGCTATAATCCTGTCTATTTAAATGATTAACATTTTTCTCTTGGGATATCAGAATTTGCATTTAAATGGATGTTTTAAATGGCCTGTTTTACTCTTTATTTGCTAAAAAAAAAAATGATGAAAGACAAAGTATGTTTGTTCTGACGAAAAATGATCTCTCCTGGCTTTTAGAGAAATTAAGTTGCGTATTATGCCCCTTCCTTAAAGGTATCTCTGTCCATCCTGCATAGATAATTGAAAATCTTGCCACTGAAATGGCATGAAAAATGAAGAAAGCAGAGAAGAGGCATAATGGTGTGGGTCGCAACAATAATTAGAAATTTCAAGGCAAGAGAGCGGTATTTTAGTGCGAGTTATTGTGTGTCAGGAAAATACTAATTAAATGGGATAAATGGTAGTTAATGGTAAAATTCCATTCAGGCCCATGATCTGTCTGGTTTTAATGGATTTTCATTCCGTTTGGCTACGAGTCCCCCTTCTATATTGTTTGATCAGCTCTTTATGTAAAGATTCACAGCTCTTTAAATCATTCCTGGCTCCATTTGAAATGTATGAAACTTTTCTTGGTGTTACACATTCATAGAAAGCATTGTATCTATTTTGTCTCAGCAAATAACAAGGGCCCATAAAGTTAGTTCGAGGAACTTTGAGAGACGGAAAGAGACGCCCGGAGAATCCTAAAAGTGGCAGAAATATTACTTCCTCTTGAATTCATGTTTTCGGCTTGAGTTTCGTGGGAAATTCCTATTTACTTCTTCCAGGATTGGCCAAATGAGTCTAACGCTGATCTGCAAGCGGAACCACATGAGAATAGATAAGAAAGTGTTTTCAAAAGAAAAATGAGAAAAGACTAGTTGGACCAAATAGAACACGGCACAAAGCTACAGTAGTGAAACAGTGTGGTAAATAGGATTGCCCCGTTGAGAAGAAAAAGGAGAGCTCCGAAACTAAATGTAAGAGTGTAATCATTATAAAGAAGTTACTTCTAGGGGCGCCTGGGTGGCTCAGTGGGTTAAGCCTCTGCCTTCGGCTCAGGTCATGATCCCAGGGTCCTGGGATCGAGTCCCACATTGGGCTCTCTGCTTGGCAGGGAGCCTGCTTCCTCCTCTCTCTCTCTCTCTCTGCCTACTTGTGATCTCTCTCTGTCAAATAAATAAAATCTTTTTTAAAAAAAAGTTACTTCTAAAAATCAGTGGGAGGGGGCGTCTGAGGGGCACAGTCAGTTAAGTGTACAACTCTTAATTTCGGCTCAGGTCACCATCTCAGGGTCGTGAGATCGAGCCCCACGTCAGGCCCTATACAGAGCGCAGAGCCTGCTATGAAGATTCTCTCTCTCCCTATTCCTCTGCCCGCTCCTCCCACCCCTGCTCACGCTCTCTCTAATAAAACTAAATAAATAGATAAAAATCAGTGGGCATTAGCTCCTGGTTGACTGTGAGACACTTGTCTACCTCTTGCTTAAAAAGTAATTTTTGCGTGGCCTTACCCTACATTGTATACCAAAAGAAGGTCCAAATACAGTAATAGTTTTAAATTTTAAAATCAAATCTTAAAGAGTGGCCTCCTGCTGGTTTTTGGAGTCTTGAATTTTCAACAGTGAGTATAAAGGTCCTGGGGCATAAGACAGGAAACTTTTTAGGATCAGATCTTCAGGAAGTGCCCTTGCCTTACTGAGTCTAACTTGCTGCCCTTGGCTGCTGGGAAGAATGACCTGTTTCCTTCAGAGGGAAGCAGAGGTGTACAGCGAAGCCTTTCATGCCAGCGACCAGAGAGCAAAGGTGCAGTGGTTCTGTTTGCCCCAGGCTGCAAGCAGGGGCCAGGGGCCCACATCTCTCCAGACCCCGCAGCTCAGATCCCTGGCCAGAGGGCACCCAGTGGTTTCATAACAGGAGCCAAGACAGGGAGGCTGTGTTGAATACAGGAGGTGCTCACCGGCAGTCAGCTTTGAGCGCCTGGTGCATACCTGCACCCCAGCCCCGCGCTAGTGCTGGGAGACTGTGCTTGACAAGGTGGATGTGGTCCCTGACCTCTGGAGCTTGTGGTCTAGTGAGCGTAACAACAGTTAATGGCTAATTCTACAGGTAGTCGTGATAGAGTCAGGGGGTGCTTTAAGAGCACATCGTGAAGAGTGGAAATTAGGCTGAGGAATCAGGGAATACCTCCCTGAAGAGGTGACATGTTCACCGTGCTAAGAAGGATGAGCAAGCTCAGCGTGATCCAGACAGGACTAGCCTTGGAAGGTGAGGCTCCTAAATGGGGAGCCCCAAGAGGCCAGTGGCCTGGCTGAAGGGTGTATGTGAGGAGTGCTGGGCTCAGAGTCTCCAGGATGGGCTTTGACCCCAGCTGGTAGTAGGCAAACCCACGTGGTCCATGTGCTTCTCCTTCGCTAGGGCGGGATGGCCTGACACATCCCCATAAGTCACCTGGTTCACCCGCTCCGTGATCCGGATCTGTCCTGGAATCGCCACCATCACCCATCGCCTGTCCATGTCATCACCACGATCGTCATCAGCCGCAGTTTGGTTGATGAACTCGGCCCAGGCAGAAAAACATTTGTTAAAAGTTCATGAATGAAATAGTTCTCATGCTGTAAATGTTTGTTATCGGAAGGGCAGAAAAGTGTCTAACACTTGGACAGGTGTTTAGAAGTGAGACTATACATCATTAAAGCTGCTCCGTCCATGCCCTCAACAGGTGTTTCCTGAGCACCTACTAAGGGCCGGGCACTGTCCTTGGTGCTGAGGCTGCAGCAAACTGAGGTGTCCCTGATCTCAGGGAGCCGACGTTCTAGCGAGATGGCAGATAGGCTGCTCTGTAAAGGCCTTGGAAACTGTGAAACTCGCTTTAAAATATCCCTTAAGATTTTCTCCACACTGACGAGCAGAGAGGGACCCAGTCACGTTTATTTGCTGTCTCTTGGTGTGGCTGCATCTGTCCTTGGAAATCTGCAGCATTTTTGGTTTTAGCTTCTACAGCCTTTGAGAGAATCATAGAATAATCAGCCCAATGGGAATTCCTTGAAAAGAATGTGGGAGAGAAGAGGAGGGGTCCTCCTCAGACCAGTTCTCCCTGCCTTCGAGCTGGACAGAATGAAAATCAACTAAGACCCTTGGAAAGATCTTTTGGCAGCCCTTCCGACTTGGTTCTGCTGTCTCATGGTGGCTGAGAGGTGCCCACGGCGACCCAGCCCAGTGCCCTAGACTCTCTGCTTTTTCTTCATGGAAGTGGACTTAATAAAAGCAAACGTGATTATTGTTGGTACATTTTATTCCCTTTGGCCTACTCTGCCCTCAGCCACATAAGCCTACTGCCTCTAACCATCCTGACCTCACTGGGCGCACACTACTGAACATGGTTGATAACCGCTGGGAGAGGAGTACCTCATTGCTGGGGACTTTAAGGAAAGCTTCACCCTCCAGGCCCAAAAATGATGGAACTGTGTAGACTCAGCTGAAGAAAGCTTGAGGCCTGTTTAACAGTGCTCCTACTGAGAAGTCCCCGTGAAGTCTTGACCCAGTGTTCCCCGACACTAAGCCCCTCAGAAATGAAAGCAAATTTTTTTTAAAAGCCAGCATCTACAAAAGATGAGCTATCATCTGCTGGCATGCACTAACAGGTCAGAAGGAGACTGGCTGGAACATAGAGCTGCGTGTCTAGATTTATTCATAATTTCCACTGGGATTTGTCTTTCCCAGAATGTCTGTTGAGGTCATTCCCAAGGAGGTCTCCATTTGTTCAGCTGTTTCCTGGTGGACAGAGGAAGCTCGAAATTCAGTTCTTCAGTTTCCTTCTAGAATAACACAGTGCCCCCAGAACTTTCTGTGGTTGGTGGAGGGGGCCTCTGTCTGCACTGCCCAAGATGGCAGCCACTAGCTAATGTGGTTATTGAGCATTTAAGATATGGCTCCTACCACTGAAGAGCTGGGGTTTTTCATCATAGTTTAGACTTAAATTTAAACTGAGCAGCATAGGCCTAAAGATGCATTTATGCATCGGGATGGCTTTGGGGTCTGAGTGTCTGGGTAGACTTTGGCCTTCGGGTATCGGCCTGGGAAGGGCTCCGGGCACCAGGTGTTGCATCTGGATTCATCCCACTTGGAACCAGCATGGCGCCCCAGGCAGTGCTCTGCGTGCCATGTGGAGTGTATGTCACACTCCGGCAGGCCCCTGGATAAACAGCCCTCATCTCCTGTCCTTTCAAGTCGGGGGCCTGGTGGGAGCAGTTTTCCATGACTAAGTAGCTGAGTCACAGCCCGGGCGAGGATGAGTCATGTGCCTATCTAGAATGCAAACATCTTCCAGCGTTAGAGCCAACAACATCTAGAGTTGGAGAAAGATCGAGAACCACAATTCCAAGAACGCAGCCAGCATCCCCAAAAGGGGGCCCTGAAATGATCTGCCTGGCAAATTCAAATCGTTGTTGATTTCTCAGGTTTTTTTTTTCTCCCCCCCCCCCCCCCCCAGTGGAAAGCTTGTGTGCAAGAAAGGTGGCCATCCCGGAGCAAGCTTAGTTTTTCCTTCAGTGACAAGAGATAATTACTGTGAGATTGATCAGGCACCCAGAGTACTGGAGCCCATAAATTGGGCAGTGGCCAGTGTGGGAGGGGCCCAGCTGCTAATGGAAGCAGTGGCTGGGTCATCCCACTGTAATAGGGCTTGATGGAACCTCCACATGGGTCTGCCGTAACGTGCTATTGACATGCGGCCGGCCAATTTCCCTGTGTGGCTGGGGCTGGGAGCTGTTGGAGCAGAGCTGGGCTGCACAGCAGTAAATGAAGAGGAAAATTGAAATAATGTTGTATTATAAATTTATGATTTCATCTGCCGGACCCAGAGGATGTCCGTGGTGGGGGCTGGAGATCAGATCCCCCGCTCTGGCAGAAGCCAAATTCCCGTCCAGGTTGTGCTGGAGACCATATTGACATGTCTAGGAAGATTGGGGTGAGGCCCCCAAACCGGGGTGAACTCGACCGTGCTTGCCTCCCTTCTTGTCGAAGACTGTCGCATGTGCCAGGAAGAAGGCAGCTAGGAAATGGTCCTGGGGGCCCCAGTCGTCGGGGAGGCTGGGCGTCCTACCCCACTCTGCCCCACCTGCGTACCTGCCCAGAGAGAGGCTTGAAGGTGACACGTGGGCCTGCATGTCTGCTGTCAGATTAAAACATTTCAGACCCCTAGTGCCGAAGTTACAAGCAAAGGAGTCATTTTTCACCAGGAAAGGCCCTAGGCGGCGGTGATTTGGCTGTTTGCATATAATCCGTTTATCGATATTGTTGAAATAATGGTTTAAGAAATCTAGTCATGAAAGATCTGATTTGAGAGCAGGTGATTAATTCAGAGGAGAACTGAGCTGGCCAGCCATGAAATAAATACCAGGGAAGAAGCCAGTGTGCGTGCGTCCCCGTAAGGCCTCTCGAGCTCCCCCTTCCTCTCCATCCCTTTGTCCCTTTGTTCCCCGACCGGGGGCCAGAGCCGAGCGTCACACTTGGGTAGCCTGCTCCTCGGCGGTCAGGGCAAAGCCGTGCGATCATCCCACTTGTCTGGGTGACCCTCTGCCAGGGAGACACCAGGCCCCGCGAGATGGCTGCCCCGGGAGGGAGTAGACACAGGGCCCTTTTGAGGTGGAAACGGGTCAGTCGGCCAGTGAGTCATGACTGCACGTTCGGAAAGGATCTGGCTAAACGGGAAGGGAAGGGAACCACGGGGGGGACCCCAGTCGAGAATGCCGCAAGGGACCCGCAGAGCTTTGTACAGATGGCAAGACTCAAGGTGTCAGAGGACCAGGAAGACCCTCCCTCCCACCAAGGGCATGGCCTTGGGCCAGAGGCAAGCCTGGACCCCGAGTCTCCTGATGCCCACAAGCGCAATTCTTTCTTCCGGGTCCAAGGACAGACCCACTGGCCAAGTGGAGGCCGAGACACCAACGCGCATGGGCAAGTGAGGAAAGGTGGGTCCCATCTCTGGGCCTCCAAGGCATAAAGTCTCCGTGAACAGGAAAACCTGCCAGCTCGAACGCACAGTGCCGAAGGGCACCCAGGACGGAACTGCAGGGATGGTCCTGTTCCTTTAGCCCTCACCGTACGTCAGAAGGTGCTTGTGACGTATCCCCCATGCACTCAGGATGCAGATGATGAGACCCCGGAGCCCGTATCTGGGGGTGTGTCAGTGGTTATCTCGAGCTGCAGAGACATAGGTGGAAAGCTGTCACCGCTGCCCTCGTGGCTGGAGGGCAGGAAGACTCTTCCAGAACTACCCCATCCCCACCACATCAAAGCTACTTTCTACCAGCCTCTTGGTGGCAGGCCACAGAAACTCTGGCCGCTGTAAGACGAAAAGGAGAGGACTGGCAGAGGCTCGTCAGCTCACAGAATTGCCAGGAAGGCTGGAGAATAGGCAGTAACTGGGTGGTCAGCCACAGCAGCGACCCAGGGACAACCCAGAAATGACCTGGTCGGGGCCGGGGGCGTCTGCTGTTGTTGCCACTGGGTGCTGGGCTCACGCCAAAGGCACCAGAATAAATTCCAAATCACTGTCTCCTCCTCCGCCCCACTCTCTTCAGAAATGGATCCAAGGAAGACTTCCTTGGGCCAAACCCAGGTTCACGACCTGCTTCCCAGCTGCCTGGCTTAGAGCAGGAAGGGACCCTCTTCTGCTTCCACGATGAGAGGCAGGCCTCTCTCTGAGACCCAAACTCAGAGAAGGGGTTCAGGTACTGAGCAGCCAAAAAACAAAAGTCAAAGTCCAAGCCAAAGTCAGGCTGTTGGGAGTGGTTGGGTGGCTGGTGGTGGTGGCGGGATATTGGCCACAGGGGTGTGTGAAGGGCAGGAATGGACTGGGATTCCCACACATCGAGCGGATGGAGGCAGCATGAGCCTGTTGGGATGGGAGCAGAGGAGGATCTGTGGATCTCTCATGACTGGTGGAATCGGTCCAAGAGGGCTACACACCAGCCTTCTCTGTCGCCTGAGCCAAGAGGCAGGGACATAAATGGTGAAACAGCCTGAGTGAGCACAGTGGAGGGTTGAGAGCTTGCTGGGACTTTGATACTCATACTGGCTCACGGAGGGCCACACCGGCAGCAGAACATGCCAGCAGTGTCCTCATGCCCAACCCAGCAGCTCTTTCCACAGGCAGTCCGTAGTGCAGGGATCGTGCCCTCCCACCCCCCGGTTATCTGCTGAGATCGTGTGGAAAACAGGCTCGCCGTGAAGCACCTGTTAGTTACAAAATGTGGCGTGAAGCTTCTGGGTTTGGGCCGTGTTTCCTGGAGCACATTTTCTTTTTTCAAGATTTTTTATTTATTTATTTGACACAGGGAGACAGATCACAAGTAGGCAGAGAGGCAGGCAGAGAGAGAGGGGGAAGCAGGCTCCCCGCTGAGCAGAGAGCCCGATGCGGGGCTCGATCCCAGGACCCTGTGATCATGACCCAAGCCGAAGGCAGAGGCTTAACCCATTGAGCCACCCAGGTGCCCCCCTGGAGCACATTTTAACCGAACTAGTCCCTCATGGTTTCTGGGGGGCTGGGCGGTGGGTGGAACCTGGGGACAATGCGAGCACTCTGGAGTATCTGTGCTTGGACACAGGCCCCTGGGGCCCTGCCTTCCCTGGGCCATGGCTCATTGAGCCCAGTGGTTTTCTAGAAGCACCGGGTCAGCCCTGAGTTTTGCCCCCAAAACTCTGACCCCCGAGTGCTCCCGCTTTCTCTGGCGCTGGCCCTGCTCTCTGCTGCCTTGGGAAGAGGCATTACAAGGACTTTAATCTCCTACTGTCAATAGCTTTAAGGTAAAGTACACTCAGGGTTAGCTCTCCAAATGTCAGAGCCAGGCGCAGGCCCTCTGTTTGGTACTAACGTGTGGCATTTACTCTGCAGGTTCCAGAAGGTGCGTGGGTTTGGGGGGTCTCTCTGCCCAAACACAGGTTAATTACCAGCACGCTGACAGCAGTGCCCCCAGCCACAGTAGAGAGGGGCCCCAAGGCCTGGGTAAAAACCCTCACGGGAGGCAAATCGTTTGTGCAGTAAAATGACCCAGGCTGTCCTCATTTCTGCCTTTCCTGGGATTTCACCCCAGGCCTGAGGCGGCTATACTAATGCCCCGTGTTCTTTCTCTCTGTGTTCAAGGCTACCCCAATTTTGTGGCGACCTACGGCCGCGGCTACCCTGGATTTGCTCCTAGCTATGGCTATCAGTTCCCAGGTGAGTGTCTGTGTCTCCCGGGGCTTTGGAAGCACGGGAGATGGGCTGCATCGGAGGGGAGGCAGGAGGACCCCTAGAGAGAACACAGCTCGTACACATGTCCATCCAGGGAATGACCTGTACGTGCTGAAGTTCAAAGGCACTGAACTCTGGGGGCAGGTGCGGCTCAGTGTCTGATGAACCAGAGTACTGCCTCGGTGCCAGGTATTTGAGAATGGCAGCTTTCAGGGGGCAGCGGGGGGAGGGAAGGAGCTGAGTCAGGAGCCCTCCCTCTGCCCACCCTCCTTGGTCTGGAGCCTGTTACCAGTTCTCTCGCTGGACTGGACTCTTACCCTCTGCCTCCCTCATCTCCCCCACCCTCCCTCCTTCCTCCGTCCCCACCTCCAGCTCTACCTGGTGGCCTTGGCTTTGAGCCCTTCTGTGTGTAACCGTGGTGTGCTTGAGTTAACTGTCCTGGATGGGGGAATGTAGATTCACCCTCCCCCGCGTGCAGGCGTCAGAGGCTCGAGGCAGAGCCTATGACCATGCCCGCTCACATGCCCAGGCGGCCCCAGCTCCCGTGTAGCCGGGACGTCTGGGACCCCCACCTGAGGCAGGCAGCAAGCATAGGCATGGCCTTGCAGGGGTGGGAGGCAGGGTGCTGAAGGAAGCGATGCTGATGGGACTTTGCTTGTCCCCTGAAGGGGTGAGCCCACATTCCCAGACCTGGAATGTAGATAAGAATATGTAGGGGTGGACAGGACAGCTGGAGTTTCTAGAGGAAGCATTAAGAATGGAGTTTGGTCCTCTTGGGCTCTCTGCTGAGAAAGGAGGCTCCCTCCGAAGCTGGTTGGTCATCCTGCCTGGACCCAGAGGCCTTGGAGGCCCGGGGAGCATAGGCATGGCCCTTAGAGGACTGTGTCCTGAAGCCAGGGAGGAGGGCTGGAGGGAGCGCATGATGATCTCCCCCAGCATTTGCACATCTCTGCCAGAGTGTTGGGGTGGAGGAGGATGTTGCAGAGGAGGTCAGGAAGCATTTGGGGCACTTAGAGCCATGCCCTGTCGGGGACAGATCATCCATCGGCGACAGAAGCCCCGGGCTCTTGCCTGTGGCTGCAGCCAGTGCCCTGCCATCTCTAGGGCTCATCACTGTCTTCCGGAAACAAGGGGTTTGGGCAGGACAGCCCCTGGGGTCTGTGCACCTTTCCGACTGTGGGGAGAGGGTGAGGGGAGGCAGATACAGCAGCAGCAGTTCTGGCTGGAGCAGTGCGAGCGGGGGGACGTCCCCATGAGCCTGTCCCCTGGGGCCAGCGTCTCCACAAGGGGAGGGGCGGCTCCTCTACAGCAGCTGGCTGCTTTGAGGGTGCTCCTCCATTAGATTTTCCCATCTACAGATGGGGACCCTGTTCCCAGGCTCATTAGCAGCAAGAAGCAGGTCTGCGATTTAGACCCAGGTGGTCTGGCTCTTAGCTGCCACGTTGCTCTCTCTCTCTCTGGCGTCCGTCTGTCCAGTAGGATCCCACTAACCACACACAGCTACTCTAATTTAGATTTAAGTCAAAATGAAGTAAAATGGAAATTCCCATTTCTCTGTCATACCAGCCACACTTCACTTATCCAGTGGCCATACGTGGCTAGGGGCTGCTGTTAGCACAGCCTGTAGAACGTTTTCTGTGAAAGTTCTGTCGGATGGCACCATTCTGGAGCACAAAGAAAGAGGTTGGGGGAGGTGTGCTTGGTCCACATTCATATACACATGCATATACCCTATCCCTCCCAGGGAGACCTGGCATATCATCGTCCCTATTCATTTCTTGCCCATCTTCCTCAGCCCAGAAGCTGGTGGCAGTTTCAGGAAAGCCTTTCATCTCCTTCCCTCCCCTGGCTTCCTCACCAGGGTTCAAGAAAACATAGAGACTCCCATCCTGGCTTGCTGAGAGCGCCTTGCCACTCTGCACACCTGGCGGGGCTTGCCTCCTTTCACAATCAGGTTGCCATTGCCCCCTTGGTGCAGCACGAGTCCCAGGCAGGGAGAGCCGGGGGATCCTGATGTGGAATAATTTGGGGGGTGACAAAGTGGATCCCATGCTAAGCTGTGTCTCAGGGATCTGTATCCTTGGATCTGTCCTCAGCAAACATGTATTGCAAGACAGAGATGCAAGAGTGACCAACCAAGGCTGGGTAGGATGAGGTAGAGCCTCCTAGCTGTGCCCAGCCCGTCACCATAAGCCAAGGCTTTAGGACCAGGGCAAGGGTATGAGGGAGCTGGTGTGGGCTAGGAACAACCATGTCCAGGGCCTGTGTGTCACGGTCCCTAGCTCCTGCGGCTTAATGCAGTCGGCTGGATTTGCTTAGGGCAGGAATGGGACATTAAAATATCTGGACAGGGGCTCCCTGACCCATGGAACGTGGCTGTTCTCTCCTCCCCCGGCCATCAGATTCTCCATTCCCCATCCTTCCGCTTCTTACCCTGGAGGTCTCTTGGGTGTCCTCACTGATGGCCACAAAGAGGCTGTCAGTGGCCACAAGAGTGAGGCCATGTGCTGTTAGGGAGGGGCAGCGTGTGGAGTCTGCCCCTCCATCCAGGCTGGGAAGGGGGTGGTCCAGAGGCTGAACCTGGCTGCCATTCTGTCCACTGTCCCCAAGCAGCCTAAGTAGTCCCCGATGGTGTTCCAGTCCAGAGCTCATGACGCGGTGGCTCCCCTCAAAAACGAAACTTGACTCTGCCTGGAGCCTCCAGCCCAGCACGGGGTCTCTGAGTCAGGAGTTTTGGAACATTCTAACATCCTTCTCCTGTCCCGTGCCAATAAGGAGTGTCTTAGATGGTCTGGTGAGGAGGAGGCTGGGGTGCAGAGGGACGGCCCAAAGGAGGACGGCTCAAATCTGTCCCGTGCTCACCCTGTCCACCTGACTCCATTGACTTCTCCCCGCACCCTGAGGTCCTGTGAGCCAGTGACATCAGCGCAGCTGTCACCACCAAACTGCCCTGAGCTTTCTGCTTTGTGATCTTTCTTTTCCGTGTCCTCACCACGTCCCACCTCCAGTCTCTCACAGTGTATGTGGACACCGCACCATCCCCCCAGCCTCTCCGTGGTCCCATCCCAGTGGGGCAGCGTGAGTGTGAGCCAGGAGGAGTGACGGGATGCCCAGGCCCCCGAGAGCTGCTAAGGTCCTTTATCCTGTGGGTGTTCACTCACAGACCATGTCCCTGGTGTCCCCCATCAGGACAAAGGGCCCTGCATTTGACCTGCCCTCCTGGGCTGCTCACTGGCAGCAGAACCCACTTTAGGATTCGATGCGATTAAGTGAGATGCTGCAATACAGAGGGCTCGACACTATGGGTAGTTGTTCAAGGGAGGAGTAGCTCTTTTCTAGAAAGACTGAGGGATGAGCCACGACTGTGGAAATGCTCCTTCCTCCCAGGCCCAGATGTCCAGCGCATACACCCCTGCCCTGACCCCCCACCCCGCAGGATTAGAACTGGGGCTCAAATGATCATGATCTTCATCAGTGGCCCCTGCTGTTTCCTCGAGGTCTCTTCCCTCCCCCAACCTCCCAGACTCCTTTCAGTTTAATCTGTTAATTTCTGTTCTTATTTCACTTCGCAGACTATGTGCCGATTTCACAAGACATAATTTTTATCAACTAGCTCTTAAGAGAGGCCTAACACATTGGGGTTTGCTACCATTCCTCGAGAGAGGACACAGCCCCGGCCGGGGCCACCCCGGCTGTCAGTGTCCACGGAGACTGTCCTAAAAGCTGCCTATTTGAACGAATGTTCCTTTTCTCATTTTTAATTCTTGGAAAAGACTCAAGTCCTCATTGCTTCACTCAGTGGAAAAAAAAAACAATTTTTTTCTTCTGCAGTCCCTTCCCATTTTGCTTCTTGTACACATTGTGAACGCCCCCCTCCTCCCAGCACCCCCCTCCTTCCCTACCTAGAATGTAAGGGGGCCCAAGGGAAACTTCTCACAAACTTCGTAGCACCTCCTCAGGAGAAGCCAGGAAACAGGCATCAAATTATTTTAAATAGCGACCAAATGGGCTCCTTGGGGCATTTCACGGGCTGAGCTTTTAGTGCTGGTGGCCCACAGGCATTGGGGATCTGTGACTTAGAGCACCTGTGTCCTGTGGTGGACAGTACCAACAGTGAAAACACACACACACACACACACACACACACACACCTGTTCTGTAAGCACTAATGTGAAAGACGTAATCGGGAAGAAAAGCTCTATCTGAAAAACCATCACGATCTGGTTGTCTTTGTGTCTGGGGGCCAGGCACTCCGTCGCTGTGAACGATAATGATACGTGCACGTGTCTTTGAGAAGGGACATCTCAGGCCATGTGGCCACAGATCCACGCCGGGCCCTCCTTCCCCTGCACGCCATCCACACTGGCCTTGCAGTTCCTGCTGGCATCAGGGCCTCTGGGCCCGTCAGGGTAGGAGGGGACAGAGCACACGGGGCCGGTCCTGGGCAGGTGGGCACCCCCGACGATCGGTCACTCCGAGAAGGGCTTGCTTCTCCCATGGTCCTGACCCCCTGCGCTTCCCCTGTATGAAGTAGCCCCACTTGCTGGGATTCCACTTGCTGGGATTCTCAGCAGCGCCCTCAAGAGCCACCCCATTGTTCCCGCTCCTAGTTTGTGAGAAGTGACCCGCGTGCTTCCACCTGGTGCATCTGATGGGAACACATCCCTCTGTTTGAATGTCACTGTCCTTGAGACCCAACCTGGGCGGCTTTGCTCATCTCATGAAAGATGCTTGATGTAGTCATTGGTTAGTTTCCTGTTATTTTCCTGCAGGCTTTCTCATGAGTGCTGATGGTGGTGGTGGTGTTTTTGGTTTGGTTTTGTTTTGTTTTGTTTTTAATGATTCTGTGTGGCTCCCCACTCCCAACCCTGCTTTATTTTGTTTTGCTCTGAACTGCTCTGCTTCGGTGAGCTTGCCCCAGTATGCTCGCCTCACCTGCGTTTTTGCCATTGTGAGTTGTCTTCATCTCTGTAAATAGTTCATCTGTGCTGCTCCCTAATGACATTTTATTTTTTTCCCCCTGTAAGTGACTGAGGTAGAAAAATAAATTGTTGACCACGGACATGCTGTGTGCTGCCATCTCTTAGCCTGACGGTGTCCTGTTCTCGCTCCCGGGGAGGTGAACGCACTACAGTAACAGCCTAGCCCAGTTTCTGAAAGCATGTGGACTTCCCGCCGGCTGCCGCCTGTCCCCAGCCCTCCCCGCTGCCCCGCGTCCCCTGCACTTGCTCGGGCTGGTCCTGTCCTTGAGCGGAGGGGCACAGCAGCTGTGCACAGCAGCTGCACGGCCCGCCCCGGTGCCCCTTGTCTGCCATCACTCTTGCCCTCTGGGGAAGATGCCCCTGGAACAGCTAGAGCCCCTCACATTCGTGCACCAGATGTGCGTGAACTCATGCGCGAACTCCTGCATGCTGCGTGACGTGCAGTTTGCCCATGCTTTGCCTCGCTGACTCCCCTGAACGGTGTAGGTTGGGGGAGGCCCCGGTGTTTCTGGACATGAAGCTGGGAGGACCTGATTGCCAGGTCCCCACTTGGCCATGCAGTACCATGTGACCCAGAGCGAGCGATGTAGCCCTTTCAGCCCTGGGAATAATAATAGTGCCTGGGTAGGTTGTTAGAATTAAGTAGGGTAATGGATACGTGTCTTGGGTATATGCCGTGTAAATTGGTAAATACTGTGCAGCTAGGAGTTTTAGAAATCATGTTATTATGCCACTCTGCAGAGTGGTTGTCTCTTCCTCGTCAACATCAGCGGAGCTGCCTTTTGGTGGGTCTGCTTATCAGTGAAAGTAGTGCTATAGGATCTCCCAGGTGAAGCCAGAGAACTGCTGGGACTTCTTTCTGACCCCTATGCCCCACCCCTGCTCCTCCATCCCTACCCATTTACTCATCACCAGGCACTTGATCTGGACATGAATGAGACAACCTCCTTCAAGATGCTCTTTGTCCAGTCATCAGACCCACAGAGCAGACCATCATGAGGCAGGTGCTTAGCTAGAAAGAGGGAATTGCTCTTTGCTACGAGGGGACAATAGTGGCTACTTGTCCAAGCTAGGGTGCTGTCAGGAATGGCCCCTTAGAGAAGGTGACATCAGAACTGGGTCTTGCAAAGTCAAATAAAATCAGCACTGTAAAGAAGGAAAAGAAATATATTCCAAGCAGAAAAAGAAAGAACACACAAATGTAAGAAAATGCAAAATAGTGATGGCCTAAACAGAATAAGAATTTGTTTCTCTCTTTCATGTAAAAGAAGCCTGGATTTGGTTTCACAGTATTAGAGGTCTGGGTTCTTATCTTCGTGTTCTGTTCTCTTCAACATAAGACTACCTCTAGTCTAAGAAGGCTGCCCAAGCTCCAGCCATCACATACTCATCCCAGAAGAGCACATCTCTTCCCTTTAATACTACTTCTCAGAAGTTAAGTGTGGCACTTTGCTTAGATCCCATTGATCAGACTTTAGTCACATGACTAGCTTTAGCTGCAAGGGAGCCTCAGAAATGTCTTTGTTTCAGGTAACCACATGCCAGCTAAAAACTAAGGAAGAAAAGTGGAGTTTATATGGGATAATAATAATAAATAGTAATAATAAATTAAATAATAGTAAATTGGTAAATAAAAACATTAAATATTAAATTTTAAAATATTAAATTAGATATTAAATAATGTTAAATATTAATAAAATTTTTAATTAAAAATAATAAAAGTAGAATAATATAGGATACTTAGCAATCTGACACAAAGCAGCACAGATCCCATGGATTATGCAGATTTCAGAGTATGGGCAGCTGGCAGGAGCAGTTCGGGGTGGGGGCATGCAGGGGGACAAGGCTAAAGAGGGCGGCAGGGCTGAGTCATGGTGGGCTTGTGAGTCTGATGCAGGAATTCAGATTTGATCACGAAAGCAAATGGAAAGTCCTTAGGGGATTTTAAGTAGAGGAGTAAGGTGATTCGATAGCCAAAGTGAATCGTAAAGGTGGCGGCCAGTGGAGAAACCACAGGGTCACCTCTGTTCCCTTCTTCCTACACCTTTACTTCCTCTCCGCACACCTCCCCTCCACTTCACGCTGTCTCTTGACTCCATTCCTCTCCCTGCCTCAGGCTGAATGGTGGCCTTGTGAGGGTCCTTCAGCTCTGCTGGGGACCAGCCAGGTTGGTGCGACATAGCTCAGTGCTCCCTCCTCCCTCCTAGGACAGTTCATAGGAGAGCAGCCAGGCAAGCTACCTGCTGGCTGGGGACCCCCTAGGCCTCTGGTTCTGGGAGTTCCAGTTTGTGCTTGTACCTCTCCAGCAGTGGAAAACAGGTTCCGCCTCGGGTGCGGATGTTGACGGATGGCTACTGGCTGCCTAGAGAACTGGCTTCAGAGTGATTTTGAGGCCAAGTCCTCATTCAGCAGAAAGCCAGGCTGTGCCTGATTAGCAATGCCTGCGGGATTGCTGGATCTGGGACTCAAGACCACTCGCCACGGATTTTGCTTTCCTTATTTGTCTAATGATGGCTCTTGGGTGCCGGGGGATTTTTGGTCATTCTAGGAGATTCTGTTTCACATGGAGGGAGGCAGAGTGGTCTGAGGAGAGGTGCAGGAGCTCAGGGACACCCTGTGCCCTCTGGCGGAAAGGCCTCAGTAGGGGCTGCTGCAAGGTAAGCTCCAGTCAGGTCCGGCTGGTCCGAGCAAAGACAGAGGCTTCATGGTCAGTCTTGTCCTGATGGCGGTGGCTTGAATGTGGAAAGCGGAGCGTGGAGAGCCCCCATTCTGGTTCTCAGGAGGGGAAGGAGTTTGCAGTAACCTGGATATCGGGGTGGGGAAGGAGCAGCCTTGGCTATGGGGGATGGGCTGCTCCTGAACCTGCTCATACCCAAACTGGTTGGTTTCGTCCGGTTTATGACATCTAGTGAAGTGTTCGGAAATGCCGTTGGCTGCCACCCCACAGGCCTGGGATCCTGCTTGGATGGGTCCCCTGGACCCCGGCGGGGAACAACTCCAGAGCCCTTCCATCTACCCCTTCTTCCTGCCCCCACCGCCCCCCCACCTTGGCCGATCTTGAACTACTAAGATGAGGTGGTTGGCTTCCCAGGTACGCAGTCCGGGCCTCGGGCCCCTGTCCCCTGGGTGCCCGCGGCGAGGTGTTTCAGTTCTATAAACGAACACTCCCTTGTGAAGAAGGCCCCTCATGATGCGGCAGACACCACCGCCCCCCGCCGCCCCCACACATCTGTTCATCGCCCACCCTGATCCGCACAGCCCTGCAGCCCTCACACTGGTCTGCAGGGATTATGCTCTTCACAGACTCGATCCAGGGGCCCATTATAAATCACAAGCTTGCTCCTGCGGCCACCCCCCTCCCGCCCCCTGGCCCTGTGTGCCCTCGGGCTTCTCCTCTGTTTGAATGTGGAAGGCAAGCTCAGTCAGGGAAACAGGTCTACTGCTCTGGAAGAAGACAGGGGAGGTGCCACCCCAGCCCCGAATCCTGGCTGCGGGCCGTCCAGGGGCCGTGGGGGTGGCGGCCCCGGGGCTATACATGGGCCCGGTGGGCGTGCATGGGCCTCGCCGTTGTGCCTTCCCTTAACGTGGAGAACCAGGCGCTGACGACGCTATTCCCAGATGAAAGCAGAGCGCAGGGCCTAATAGGCACTTAATAAATGTTTGCGGAAATGATTCAGAGCGATCTGAATTGACGTGAATTGCGGGTTTTACTTTCCATCAGCCTTTGTGCATAAATAAAGGTAAATGTAACCAAAGGGAGCGCTCAGCTCCCCACGCCAAAGCCCGGAGTGCAGCCTGGTACTCTCCCAGGGCCAAGTCCAGAGACCCAGTGCTTGCCCTCAGCTTGCGGGGAGAGTAGGGCCTCCGGGCTCCGTGTCCTCAGCTGTCCAATGGGGCTGTTGACCGTTCCCCCACTCCCTTTCCTCCCAGGTTGCTAAGAGGGGCACTGGGATCAGGCATGATCTAGTGCCTGGGAAAGGGGAGGGCGGGGGAGGTCGTGTTGGAGGAGGAGGAGACCCTGCAGAGACGGGGCAGGGACAGCACGAGGGAGGCCGTGGGCCTGGCTTCATCCCTTCTCGTCCCGGGGGCTGAGCGCCACGCCCACGATCCCATGTCCCCCTGCACTGCCCCCCTTGCTCTGCTCCCACTTTTCAGGGTACCTGTACCCCCAGGCTTGCAGAGTCCCGCTCGGCCTGCCAGCTCGAATGCAATCACCTTGCTTCAAGCCCTTCAGGTTTCATTTCCATCAGCAAAAGCACATGAAAGCCGGCCACTTAAAACACAAAATAACCACAAAATATCGCATCTGGAATTATAGGCAGGTGGCAGTGGCCGGCTTGAGGGATGGGCAGTCATGCCCTCCACGAAAGCCAAGGACAGACCGGAAGGCAGAGGTGTGGCTCTCATGCCTTCTTCCTCCCCAGGCTGAAAATAGGAAGCGGGGTCCTGCCCAGAGACATTGCCCCAGAGTGCAGCCCAGCTCGGATCCCCTGCCCCTGAGAGATCCTGACCAGTGGGGTCGCTCCCTCTCATCCCTGCACCCTCAGTTTTGAGGGCAGGGGCACGGGCACGTTTTCTGCAGCGCGCTGGAGAGGGTCTTCGGGGCCTGGCCCACACCTGGGCCTCTCCAGGCACAGGGATGCCGAATGAGCAGCGAGCGAGGAGGTCGGTGCCTGGAGGACATCCCACATGTGGCCAGATGTGTTCCTATGCGGTGTGACTGGTGTGGTGTGACTGGTGTGCCAAGTGAGCATGGGGGAGGGAGGAAGGACTTTGCTTAGGAGGCTCTCAGGAAGGGGTGGCGCCTGACCTGGGTTTTGAGTCGGAAACAGAGTTTCACCGGCAGCTGATGAGGCAAGGGTATTCCGAATCCAGAGACTAGCAGGTTAAAGGCACGAAAGCATCCTACGTCTTCCTCCCTTGCATTCCTGCGTCTGTCCATTGTGACCCTCCCTCCCACCCCGGGCAGATCCTGTGCCATTACCTGGGCCAGGACAGCTGGAGAACAGACTTTGTCATGGAGAAGCCCTTGTCACTTGCTCCCAGACCCAGGTAGTGAATCTGTGGGCCACAGATGCTGTGCCCCCCGCTTTCTTAGGAGGCTCTTCCAGGTCAAGGCTTTCATGGATACCACTGAGCCAGCCTGGCACGCCCTAGACGCTGGCTGCCGGGGCTGGTGTCTTTAAGGGAGAGCCTTGCCCAAAAGCACTCCCTTGTGGGGGCCACACCCCATAGAGGTGCCCCTGCTCTGCTCTGAGCCTGAGCGAGTGGGTGTTCAGCTGGCCCTGGGGCACCCCTAGGGTTTCGGGGGAGGGTCGAGGCCAGTGCCACAGCCATCTCAGTGGTCCATGTCTCTTGGATCTCTCCAGACTCTCTTCATCTGGGCTCTGGTACCAGCCTTGAACAAGCTAGGGTTCGGGTAAGGCTGGGAGCCGGAAGGGCGCCTTCTTCCCCGCCCCCTTGCTCCCACCTGCTCCCCTCACCCATCTACCCATCCTCTCCACACCCAGTGCATAGTTACCAAGTGCCTGACCTGTCACTGGTCTGCCCTCGAGGCTGGACGTGGTGCCAAACCACAGAGACACGCTGTTGCCCTTACAGGGCATTTGTTGAGGGCATGGAAGAGAGCAGGGTTCCACTGAGACGGAAGGACCCAGAGAGGCTCTGCTAGCCGAGGCCTCCCCAGAGGAGCTGTGAGGAGCCGAGAGCGCCAGAGCCCCGGGATCCACGTCCATACCCGTGGTCCCGCTGTCACAGGGACGTGACCCTCCCTGAGCCCCCGCAGGCCCCCTGCCTCCCCCCCGCCGTCACGTTACCCCACAAAGTTAGCTATTGCACTTCAGATAAAACCTACCCTTATCACTCACAAGCAAATTATAAATGTTATCTCCGAAAGCCCTTCGGATGTGAAATGTCATGTAAATTAATAGGATTTTAGAATAGGAAGTCTCCAGAGAGAGTTGTCAGCTCCACTACTGTTATTACCTTGGGCAATAATAATAAAAATAGAAATAAAAGTTCTTACTGCACTTACTGATGGCCTGTCTGTGCCAGGTGACTGCGCTGAGCACCCAGTGCCGTCGTGTCGCTGAGGGTCACAGCGGCCCAGCCAGGAGGTGCCGTTAGCCACATTTTCAGAGGAGCGGGAGGAGCCGGGGATGGAAGTTCCGTCTCTTGTCCTGGGTCCCAGCGAGCGCAGGCGATGGTATTTTACCACTTCACTGTAATCGCTGTCTGCACAGTTCCCTTGAACCACGCTGGCCTTGGAGCCCTTCCTCTGTTGAATGGGACTAGCAATGTCTTCCTTGCAGAGCTGTGGGGCCGGCTTACGGAGGGGACCCCAGCCTCTCTAGGATGGGCCCAGCTGGAGGGGACCTTCTGGGTCCTTGGCCTCGGAAGGTACCACTGTGGCAGCCGCTGTTATTCTCGGGTGTGCGGTAACGGGTTTCCTATTGTCAAAGCCGTGTTCTTCTGTTGTACAGGTGAGGAGACAGGTCTAGAGAAGGTTCTAGCATTTGCCCTTCCAACTCGGGCTGGCACGCAAGTGGTATGCCATGCTGTGAAAACTGTGAGATGTGTCTGCGCCGCTTGGTAAATAACAGCAGCCCTGTGTCCCCAGGGCATCTCCCTTACCACCCCGGGCTGCCCCCCAAGACTCTTTGACCATTCCACAGTCCACCAGTCCCAGTGATGCCCAGTACAGCAGTGGTGCCAGGTAACTGCGCTGAGCACCCAGTGCCATCGTGTCGCTGAGTGTCTGCCATTCAGCACCAGAAGCACCTACGTCAGAAGACAAAAAGTATGTGTGTTACATTTTACGCCAGGGGAGTTGAGGTCACAAATGTTCATTTACTCACGGAGTTAGTGATGGGGCCAGGATGGGGGCCTGGGGTGTCTCAGCAAGAAGTCTCGGGTTGCTCCAGGCTTGAGTGTTCCCTGTCCTGGTCCATAGAGGTGGGTGCCACAGGGGTGCTCTTTGGAACCGTGCTGGGACAGAGCCATTGCAGAGCCCCGTATAACATGAGGCTGGGGAGGGGAGCAAGGTAGGCGTGGGGAGGAGGCCCAAAGAGACTCAAGGTCATTTAGATTTAAAGGGACCAGCAGGAGACCCTATGGGGAGGAAGCAGAATTTTTGACTCAGCATCTGAAATTTCCGGGGAGCTGGTTTGTGTGCAGCGTGGTCCCACAGACAGAGCCCCCCTTTCTTGTCAGAGATTAGCAACTGTGGGCTCCATGAGGGCAGAAAACATGTGAATCTCAGTCACTGCTCTGACCACCGTGCTTAGAAGAGTGCCTGGCGTGTAGTAAGTGGTCATTAAATATTTATGGAGAGAGAGGGGGTCTGGAAGTGGGGAAGGCTCGAACATAGCTTCCCTGAAGAAGTTCTGGGTCAAAGAGAGGGGCTGCACCCCCCTGCTCTACCGGTGATGGGCTGGGAAGGCCCAGGGAGGAGGATGCTGGGCCAGAACCCCCCATGGAGTGCTCACCTTCCTTTCTCCTGGAAGACCCCCAGGACCCGAGCAAGCAGGCAGGCCCTGAAGGGTGTTCTCAGCTCTCCTCCTGAAGCCTTCAGCCCCACGCTCTGAGCTGGGAGCCAGGCCTGGGTGGAGACCAAGACCCGTTCCTCAGTTTCGTTATCTGGGAGCAGGAAGATGGGAAGCCACAAAGCCCCATGTGGGGGTGGGGGACAGGCCTCGCCCCACTGCTGGCACTCGGGGGCACGGTGATGGCAGCCCGTCGTGCTCCCTGAGCACCCCCTGATCCGGAAGGGATCTGCAGGAAGACACACAGCTTTCACTGCTGGCGGGCACCCAAGGGCTGCGCTTGCCTCTCCTGGGAAGTTTCTTGTCGTTTCCAAAGAATGCTCCCTGACTCAGTCATGCTTCCACAAACCCTTTCATCCAAACTGAGGCTCTCTGACAACCAGACTGTAAAACCTCTCGAAGGTTTGATGTGTAGTGTACCTTCCCTTTATCCCCATTGCGACATCTGCAGAGAATATGAAGCTAAACAGCAATTACATTAAAAGTTATTTGGGAGGAGTGTTGTGCCATCCCTCTGCTCTAGGTGCCAACACCCTTAGGGCTCTCTCGCTCGCTCTCGCTCTCTCAGGCAACACCCGGAACCTCTCGCTTCCTTTGGGCAACTGGGAGGACCCAGGACCAGGCCTGAGCTGCACGCCCTTCCCCTGCCTGTGCCCAGGCAGGGAGGCCTGGCCTCGTTGGTCCCTCTGCCTTCCACCCCACACACTCTCCAGCACCTTGGCCCCAGCAGGAGCCCTAGCCCTCTCCTTGGGGGGGAGGGGGAGGCAGTGGGGAGGGGGATCCCCATGAGAATGGCACTATTGGTGTCCTTAGGGAATGTCAGTCTTGCTCCTAAAATGGTGGGTGGAAATCAGATTCCTATTTTGAATGCCAGGAACTTGGGTTTTGTTTTTTTCCTTTTTTTTCCTAATGGACACCTATTAGCTTTCTTCAGAGCAGAATTTTACAGCTCAATCACAGCCATGGGCCATTGGTAATCAGTTGTCCCACCTCTTCAGGCCCTCTCTAGACCCCCTAGGTCCTCCTACTCCAAAAATGCACCATCCATCCCCTTTCCACTCACACCCCCAGGAGCCGCTGCTCCCTCTGCACTAAGCTATGGATTTCCTTTCAAAGAACCGGCCCCAGGCACACTAGGCAGGCCTGCCCAGGAGGTGGGCAGGGCCCTGGGCCAGTCAGATGACAGATGGGATCGTTTTCTAAAGTCCTCCACGGCGTGTTTCCTACGTTCTGGGTGACCATTTCTTCTTGGGGTGGCTTCTCTTGGAGTGTTTGGATTCAGTGAGGCAACGGCGGGTTTAGCCAAGAATGTTGGAATCATCTGAAGAAAGTGTTGGTGCTGGGGAAGGGGGGCGGAGAGTGCTCTGAGCAAACGCAGCAGAGGAAAAATTGCCTTCCTAATGGACCCTTCGGGATGGGAACGCACATTACAAGAGACCGTTATAAAGATGCCCTCAAAGTCATAGCGTGTTGGAGCCCCCAGGAAGGTCTGAATTCTCTCATTTCCTCTTTCTGCGAGAGGCACAGAGGCCCATAGACTTCTCCAAGGTCACAGAAATAAGTAGTGACTGTGCTGGAGCCGTCTTCCTGGAAGCCCGCTCCCAGGCAGGCATCTTTTCATGCCGCGCAGGGAGGAGGATGTAGGGAAAGAGGTGCCCAAGCTGACACCCCGCAGCCGGCAGGAAAGGGGCACCGTTTCAGTGTGGACTGCCAGCTAAGCCTTCCCTAAGTCAGGGTTCTCTGCCTCCACAGTGCGTCACAAGCATCTGGAAGGCCTTTAAAAGCTAGCGATGGGGGCCTCCCCTGATTCTTAGTGTGTTGTGAAAGCTCCCCCCCCCACCCCCCGCCAGGCTGGAGCCCCGCTGCTCTGTGCGGAGGCCCCGCCGTGGGTTTCAAGAGACATGGTCCTGAGAAGGAGAGTCACTGCTGAATCATCGGGAGGGCCTTCCTTTCCACAAGGAAGCAGGGTGATGGACTTGGGCAGATGGGCGGTGCCATTGAACGTCTTAAAAGTTTTGAAAGCCTTTACACCGATGGTGTGAGCCTTTGGCCGTGCACTGGGATCACTTGGAAAGCAGTGAAAGGTCCCACTGTGCATGTGGGCTGCAGCCCAGAGCAGCTAAGTCTGATTCTCTGTGGAGCCAGGTCTCAGGATTTGTCAGGGCTCCCCCAGGGGCCAGGGAGCAGCCTCTCCCCCAGGTCTAGTTCATTATGCTCCCGTGCATTTGAACTTGTCCCCCTGGGGCTGGAGGGTTGCGGGAGGAGAGGCAGCTCCACGTGCAGTGACGCAGTCATGCAGCAGTGACTTCCCGCGCCGGCTCTCAGGCACCCTCCCCGGGACATCCTGACCCTCAGCAGCTGGTGCTTCACCAGAACCTTCTTTGGGGCAGATTCTGCACTAGGCCTTAAGTGGGACATGGGGCTCAGGCCCTGCCCTAGAAGAATTTGTCAGCCAGCAAGAGAAGATTTGCACATCAAAACACCTGCTTCAGGGAGGCAGGAACCAATGCTTCCCAGGAAGCATCCAAAGGAGGTGTGGTACCTTAGAATTCTCAAAAAAATCTAAAGTGCCATTGACTTCTAATTTGCCATTCAGTTTCTCCCAGCTTGGAGAAGTCCAGGAAAGCGTCTCATTCACGGTCAGTGGGATGACAGCTTATACTTAGATGAGTTACAAAGCCCAGAGGCACCGCTTTCCAGGGCCAGAGACCTTGGCATCAGGAAGATGGGTTCATGCAGGCTCAGAGGTGAGGGGACAACAGTGGTTCTCCGGCCGCATGAGCTGGTTACTCAGGGCACAGAGAATGGAAGCACCGTGCCCAGGTTACACAATGAGGCCAGGGCAGCAGGGGATAGAGGCTGAGCTCTGACTCCAAGCAGAGTGACCCTTCTCTTCTCCCATCTGAGGGCCAGAGGACCTTCAGACTAGCGAGACTAGGTCTTCGGATTTGACCTCCATTAAATAAGGCATGGCACCTCTGTGTGCTTGGAGTTAAGCCTCGGCATCATTCTTTTGTTCCCGGGTACCCTCTCCGTGCATGCAGGGGGCTCGAACAGGAGGGGCAGGCCTCATTCCTAACACCCAGGCTCCTGGGCGAGCAACCTAAGCCCCCAGGCCCTTAGATTCTGTCAGCAAAACATCTGGTTCTTTGGTGCCTGATTTACTGCTAAGGAAGGAGAAGTATTAGAGCAGGAGGGTCCCGCCAGCCTTGGCCCAGTCACTGTAAGAGCTGAATGGAACGCATATGCTAGTCTTGAGATAGGAAACTTTAGCTCCACTAGAATGACGTTAGGAGGCTGGGACAGTATGAAGGATGACAGGCCACTGTTATGGGTAAAGCATTCCAGCCTCCCCCGTGTGCTTATGACTGCCTGGCCCATTATGGGGAGAGTGGAACAGCCCTCCGTGCAGGGGAGTTTTGTCTTAAAGGTGGGGCTGATGGCTGGACAGGCCTCCCCAAAATGACACCTGACATTCACTGAAGCTTACCCCCTGGCAGGAGTTCATCTGAGCATTTTATGTATATTAATCTTGCACTCATATCATCACCTCCTTTACAGATGGGGACATGAAGGCACAGAAAGGTTAAGCAACTTGCCCAAAGTCACACAGCTAGTGAATGGCTGAGCCAGGATTTGAACCCAAGATTCGTGCTCACTTGCCTCACAGGAGGCCTGGTTGCTCTCTTCCCATTGGCCAGGCAAGCTGTACGAAGGAGGAAGCCTCTGCCCACATTCCTGGCAGCAGAGAGGAGATGGTCATCTATTCTGGGCAGTGAGCAGGGTGCTGGGGCAGCCACAGGCACTCTGGGGCCAGGGGTTCTGCCACCTGAGCCCTGTCAGCCCTTCTGCCTAATTCCCCCCAAGGTCTTCTCCTGGGTATCCCTGGCCGGGACAGTTCTCTCCTCGGCAGCCCAGACCACCTCTCCCTTCAGAAGTAAAATGAGAGGTTTCCCAGACAGCTAGGCCACCATAGATGACCCCTGGCTCCTCGGGGCCTGGGGAGAAAAGCCGAAAACAGGACCACGAGGCAAGTCTGGAAGGCTTCTCCTCCCTGCACCCACAGCTCTTCCAGGTCTGGGTCTAGACCAGGGGGCTCATCTCTACCACAGTCCCTGGGCTGGGGCCTCCTGGTCCTCAGGTGCCTCCCACTGTCCTAGAGACAGGCTGTTCTACATCAAGACGGCTTTAGGCCCCGGGTCGTGATGCTTCTTTGGCCTCTGATAGCCCTTTGTGTCACCCCAACATATGTGCACGCGTGCACACACACACACACACACACACCCCTTTCTTGGATCTGGGTTTGCCCAGCCACCAAGGAGAATTCATGGGGGCCCCCTGATAATAGCATTGGGCTTATCCACTAGGTCATCTGAAGAATATGTGTGGGGTGACCAGTGTAGCGGAGCGGCCTCGGAGGACTGGAGGGGGAATGGCAGGGAGCCGGGGAAGTGATCCGGGACAGAGTCCCACAGAGGCTGGGCTGGGGCCCTCTCGCCTTGACCTCTCAGATGCAGTCACTGCGAGGGCTGCAGGCTCCCCTCCCCGGTGTCTCCGGTGTGGGCGGCAGACTGAGCTCTCCTCCCTGGCCCTCTTCTCACACCTGTCAGTCCGTTCAGCCCTGGTTGATGGTTGAGATGAAATTCTAGCCCTTAGCGGTGTCTGATGCTCAGTCTCCAGCAGAAACCTTTATCTGAGATTAAGGATAATGGATTTCCTTTCTTGGATAAGTTTTTTTTTTCCTTCCTCTTTCTCTCAGACTTTTTTTTTTTTTTCTGGTCAAAAATGTGCTTGACTCCAGAAAATAGCCCTTTTGTTAAATGTCTTTTTTGACTAAACTCGCCTCCTTCTGGTTCTGCCCCCCACTCCCTTCCCCCCCCTCCCCCCGCCGTGGATATCTTTTCAGGCTTCCAAGGAAACCAGTGAGGAGTGCAAAAGAATAAGTTGACCTTCCTGCTCTGCCAGCCCACTTCCTTCTCCCCCAGCCCAGTTCCTTCTCCTTCGGGGTCCCCTGAGCCCTGCTGTGTGTGCCTGCAGCGGGGAAGAGGGGTGCCTAGTGTGCAGAGGTTGGGACAGGGAATAACTCGAATTCTAACTTATTTTCCTTCAGCACTTTCTTCTATCACCCACATTTCCAGAAACCTAGATCCTGCTTGGAAGGAAGGGGGAAAGGACTTGGTGGGGGAGTGCCTTTGTGGGTCTCAGGCGGCAGGGGGCTGTGGTAGCCCCCTTGAGGGAGGGAGCGGCCTCCTGGCAGTGTGGGGTCATCATGGGAGCTGGGAGATCCAGTCCAGCAGCCAGGGATGACCTTGTACCCTTATTTCACCTGGATCTTTCTTTTTCCCCCTTCAACAGCCCTATTACCATATTTAAATGCAAGTATGTCTTTTTTCATTGACATTTTAAGTAGCTTAGCCTGACCTTTTTAGAGTAGCTCGTTCCCTTTTGAACTTTTTTTCCTCCCCAGTAGTTCCGTGTAGCTAGGACAATAGTCTTAGAGTTTAGTGGGCTTCTAGTTTCTTCTGTGTTTGGGGGATGGCTCTCCTTCTTTTCTTTTTTCCCTACCCCCACCCACCCCGCTCCCTGCCCCCCATGGTGCATGTGCTCCCCCACTGTGTCCTGTAGCAGGTCTGCATTTGGAAGGCCCAAAGGCTGAAGCCGATGTTTGCTGCTGGCTTCTGGCCCATCGTTTAAAACCACAGCCTTTGGAAGTGGGGCTTGAAACCGGGCCTCGAAAAGTCTGCCTGGATGGCAGGTGGCGATTGTTCCATGTGTGCGTGTGTCTGTGTGCATCCCCATGCGTGACTGTGCGTGCGTGATGCTAGTGGCCAAGAGAAGCCCAGGGGAGAGGACTTGCCCACCTCTTCCTTCCCCTGGACATTCTGCAGCCACGCTGGGTCACTTTTTCCCTTCCAACCTTCAGTCCCATTTCAGGGACAGCCTTGCTGCTCCAGGTGTTCTTAGCTAGGCACACACTTGGTGGAGACCCCTAGGATGCCCTTCACTGCCAACTTGATCAGGGTGTGGAGCTCAGACAAGAGGCAGATCCAAATCCCCATCCTGTGCCTCAGGAGGTTGAAAGGGAGAGACAAAGCCACAAGGGCTCATCTCACATTGGTCCCTGTGGCTACTCCCTCCCCCAGCTGCCTTCCCGGGTACTTCCCAGGCATTCAGCCCCGCCTCCGGCTAGTGCAGGCTTTCCAGAGTCCAGACCAGCAGAGCCTCAGGAGAGCAGCTGGAGTTCAGCCACCTCCTGGCCCAGGTGCCTGTGCTGCCCAGAGGCTCAGGGCCACCTGGTGGGGGGGGAGGGGGGGGGTCCTGGGCCATGAGTGGCGCTGCCATGGACACACCCTGGGGGACCCCCTCAGTCATGGCAGGGACAGCAGGGACCCTGCCCTGCTCCCAAGAGAAGATCCTCCTTGTCCGCTTCGATTATTTCGGTGTGCCTTCTAGAAGTAGTTTCTGTGGTGACCTCTGTGTAGGAATCAAACACACCTAAAGGGGCTATGCCTTCCAGAAGCCTGAGAGCTGCTAACCTGGGTCCCTCCTAAAGGCTGCCCCGAGGAGCTCCCTTCTGGCTCCTATCCTTTGGAGGGAGGGGGTGGAGCGGGGCCTGTGAGCCTGGGCTGTGCTGGGGGGCCCCTTCCAGGGTCCGACCCTCACTCCTGCTCCTCTCTCCCCGCCAGGCTTCCCGGCAGCGGCTTACGGACCAGTGGCGGCGGCGGCGGTGGCGGCTGCAAGAGGATCAGGTAGGGAGGTGTGCGGGACAGGCGCTCCCAGGCATGCCCCAGTGTGCGGGGGAAGGTAAAGGCCCTGTTGGATCTGTGTGGCTGCGTCTGTCCACTACTGTCACCACAGCCCAGAGGGTGGGGACGGGGGGGGGTGGGGGGGGGGACGCGGGCGAGGCCCTGCCACCCCGGGGCAGCTCCCAGTGCGGATCAGTTGCAGGACTACAAACCAAAGGTAGAGTCTTATTCTCTCCTCGAAAAAAGAGCAGTGACCTTGTTTTTTACTTTGGACGGTCCCCTCATCCGACAGCCGGCTTCGGGGCACCCGCAGCATTTCCCTCGTTGGCTTTCACTGCTTCATGAGGCTCCCTTCCTCGGGCCTCTGACCTAGCCAGAGAAGATCCGGGTTGTGCGAGGGAGGCTCCTGGCCTCCAGGCCCCTGCTGCACCTGATTCAGCTCAGACCCTGGTCCCCGGAGGCCGGAAGTAGGGCCAGTCCCAACCTCTTGTGAAAGGGAGTGATTTCTTGAAGCCCCTGTTGCCTCCCAGGCTCTCCTCAGAGCAGAGACCGGAGAGTTCGTAGACTCCACCTGCCAAGGGAACTGGGGTTTTTCCTCTCCCACAAAACTGCCCTGGTCCTTCGGTCTCTAAACCAGCCTCTTAGGAGGTCTAGAGCCCCTCAGGTGAGGTGGGAGCGTTTTCCCAGCAGCCCTGTGGGTCAGGCTGGAGCTAGTCTGTCCAGGACGCAGGAACCAGAGCAGCCTCTGTCCCTCTCTCCCAGATGCTCCCTGCCTTGCTAAGGAAGCTGGGCTGCCTTTGTGTGCCGGGCTCCCCGGGAGGCCGCCTGGCATCCACGCCCCAGCGGCGGAGGGGCCCCTGCTTCTCCAAGACTCTCCCCACTATGCCCCGGGGACAGGGCAGCAGAGCACCCCGGGGAGCAGTTAGGGACAGGGCTCTGAGGAGGGTGGGGGAAGGGAGGCGCTGGTGGGGTACCAGGAAATGGGGCATTCAAAGCCCAGAGGGCAAATGCCAAAACCCAAACCGTCAGTGGTAAGAGACTGGCACAGTGAGGCCCTTTAGAAACATCAGTAAAAATCCGTTCCATGCAAACTGGCACTGCCTCGAGCTACAAAGGAGCCACTCCCCCGAATCACCCACCGGGGATTTGTTTGGAGGGGCCAGGAGCTCACTGGGGGCTGCTGAAGGCCAATTAGCCAGACAGCTGGGCACCCGCTCAGCCTCCAGCGGCCCCCACCTGCCCTCTGGCCAGTGTCCCCTGGTGCCCCTGCCCTGGGGGCAGGCGTGCTGCTGCCTGGTGTCTCCCTGTTCTGTTTGGTTTTTTTAACTTGAGTGCTTTTTGGTATCATTACAAACAAGCCTCTGTCCTACCTGTGCCTGGTGGGGGGGGAACGACAAAAAGAAAACTCGAGATTTTTGAGTGTTGTTGGTTGTTTTCTCCGTTCAGTTTCTTTCTTATTATAACTTGGATTATGAAACTAAACTTTAACCCGAAATTAACCCTGCCTCTCTCCCCACCCCCATTCTCCTTGACTTCATGGCAAGTTTAAAGGGCAGCATGGGGTTCTTCGCAAGTCTGAGAGTGGTCTCCCTGTGGCCTGTGTCCCCGCCTCCGCCACCCCCACCCTCTCACGGACCCCTCAGAGCCAGGCGGGAGTCCCACCCATCCCTCCCCAACTCCTAACCCCAAACTCCAGAGCCATCTCCAACCACACTTTTTTTTCCCAGGATCAGTGGTGTTTTATTTGTAGCCATTTCCATCGGGAGCCAAGTCTCCCAGGGGCCATTCGAGGTCAGCCATGCTCATCGCTGCACTGTTAGTGAATTCTATTCAGGAGCGTGCTCCCAGACCACCTGCCCCACACCAGCCTAGGTTAGTGCAAGGAGTAAATCCTCAAATCTGAGGTGCCTGGCCCCAAGGGTGCAGGCTTGGCCAGGAGGCCACAGGGCACCCGGCAGTACTGCCTGGGGGTCAGGGGCTTGGGGTGAGCCCCAGGGCGACAACTAGACCATGCCTGCCAAAGTCAGAACACCGCCTGGGCTGGGAGACACCTGCCTCCGTATAGACGGGTAGCTCAGTCCCTCACCCCCATCCCAGTCTTTGACCTGGAGCAGGGTTATAAGGTTGGGGAAAGAAGATCTCTGCCTGTCTTTCTTTTAGCGCATTTTGGCCTGTAAGGACTGCCCCCTCCCTCCCTCTAGAACCTAATCTGGACTCCGAGCCCGGTGAGACGGCCAGTTATTTACCTGTTGGGGTGGCCCCTCCGTGGCATTTTGGCAAACACGTGAGAGGGACGGCACAGACTGGTTTGCGTTTGTGCATCAGCCCAGGCCAGCAGGTGAGCGCTGAAGGCTGACTGCCTGGTTCTCCCTTCCCCTGCTCCTGCACCCCTGCGCACACCCTCCCGTGCCAGCTCCTTCCCGGGGGACAGGGGTGTTACTTCAGTCCCCCCCCAAGCAAGCAGCTTCAGCTGTTGGAGGGCATCACAAGCCCAGGCACTTCGTCTTATAGGAAGAAGCTGGTACAGGGAGTCTGTGGAGTACCGACCTTGAGCTTGGTACTCCCCCGAACCTGGCAGGGGACTCCAAACTGTAGGAAGCGTGGCCTCCGCTCCCCAGGGGTTGGCTGTCAGGCTTGGTCTAGGGATCAGGCATCCTGTGAAAGGCCCTGTTGGGCCTTTTGTTTTTGTCTAGCTCCACAGTTTTGGGTTTTTTTCCTCCGTCCATATTTTGATGTACCAGGGGAGCTTCCTGAGGTAGAAGCACCTGCCGAGGGCCGTGGGGCTGGGGGGGGGGTGGGGGGACGGGGGAGCAATTCGGATTTCGCTCAGGTTGGCAACTCGTTTCTGTCAGGGCTATGGTGTCAGGGTAGGAGGTCCAGGGGGGGCCTTGAGCTCTGCACCCACCTCAGCTGACTCCTCGAGGCCAGCCTGCCCGCCTTTTCCTAATTCACGCAGGACCTGAGGTGAGCAGGGCTCAGGAGACCCCCCGCCAGGCGAGGTCCCTGCCGACTCCTAGATGACTTCACTATCAGTGGTCACTTTTCTTTTACCTTCACCTGGCGGTCTGAAATGTCATCTTTTCTTGTGCTCAGTCGAGAGTTTGTTTGTTTATTTTGATTGTATCCATTCAGTTCTGATGGCCTCATCCCGTCCCACCCAAACCTAAGTCCAGTTTGGTCAGCGACCCCCCCGCCCCCGACACACACACACAGGTGAGGGGAGTGGTTCGGATGCTCGGGCTGTTTTATTTCCGGGTGACATTACAGGGTGGGTCTGTGTATCAGTCGGAGAGCTTCTGAGCCCCCTGCCCGCCCCACCCCCAGCCCGTCTCCGGCCCCAGCCAGGACCCCTTACTGTACTTTATACTTGCCAGCTTTATTCCAGTCTAGTAACATGAGCTCCTGACGGTGGTGGTGAGTGCGAGAGTCATGTTTCTGTTGTCTTTTCTCTTGCTTGGTTGGGGCTGCGGTGAGAGAGTGTCTCTGAGGCATACTTTCCCGCCTCTCTTACACTAGGATCTGCACACCTCCTCTCAAACACTCTTCTGAGCACGCTCAGCGGGAAGGTTTGTCCACACCTATTAATCCTCTCTCAGTGTCCAGCTTCCTGTTAGTACCAGCTGGTTTGCATGTTTTTGCTTGTTCAGATGAAAACAGTTCAAGAAACAAACTCATATCCAACTCTCGAGAAATGTCTTTTTTTTGTACACTTTCGTTTTCGATTTTTTTTTTATTACTCACGACTCCAAAACACCTGTTGTCCAGTAAAACATTTCACACCTCCCCTGCCTGTTCTTAGAGTGTATGTCTCTGTGGGACTGAACTAAATGCATGCACTGTAGTAGATGTCCTGGTATTAGCCGTAGCCCTAGAACATGCATTGTTGAGTTGATATTACAGGGTCTCTGACAGCCCGGCCCAGCACGGCTGCCGGCAGGACAGCGCGGGGGACCAGGAAGACAGGGGGCTCCATATTTTCAATGTTGCCAAGGGGCTTGGATCCATGTTCTCGTCATCAGCCACCACCACCTCCCCTCACGCTCCCTGCTCCCCCAGTCCAGCACTGGGCCACCACCCCCAGCTCTAGCCTTCCTCACTGAGCTCGCTGGCGACCGTGTCTATGAACAGAACTGGGATTGGAAGGAGTCTGACTGTTCATCCTTGTTCTCATCTTTCTCGTAGGGTTCTTGACCAGAGCAGGTCTTCTCCTCTTTGTCAAGGCCCACCGGCAAGGCTCATCCAGGCCCTCAATGCCTTGGGTCCTTTGCCAGCTCACGTCCGGCCTTTTGAGGGGAACAGGTTCGCATGGCAGTCCTGTCTGCATGGTCTGGTCCCCAGGGCAGAGAGGAAGTGAGACGTGGTAGGGAAGGGGATTCCGATCTTACGATCCTGGGTCTGCAGACAGGGAATGCGTTGGGTCCTGGCGAAGGTTAGCATCTGTTCTTATCTTTGGTGAAGATAAAGGAGAAGCCTTTATGTGTGCCCTCCAAGGAACGGGTGGGGGTGGGAGAGGGGCAAGTGGCGTCAGAGTGACAACCTTCCTAATGTGGAGATTATCGGCACAGCTCCGTGGGGGGAGGAGGGGAGGGGATGAGAGGGAAGGGGAACCCATGACATTCAGAGAGAAGGCCACAGTTTCCCTCCGCCTCCCCAGGAAGATTCCCCAGTCCTGCAGCTCTGCCCTTGGCTCAGGGGCATGGGCAGCCCGTGTCCCTGGACACACCGTCTCCCCTGCATTTGTGGGGACAAGCCATACTAGAGTACCAGAGGTCTCTCCGAGCTTTTGGAGATGGCCCCAATTTTTATAAATTGGTGGGCTGTGAAATAGTAGTTGCTGCCTGGGACCTGCTCTTTAGTCAGGCTAATTGGTGGCTCTGACCTAAAGCCACAGGAGGACACCATGGGACTGGAGCCTTCAGGGGATAAGTTATCTGTTGTGGGAGACTGAAGCCCAGGATGTCACGGCGTCCGTGGCCTTCCCAGAAGAGTGTGAGGTGACAATGGAATGGTGGTGAGAGGTCAGTCGTTGTGCCAGCATGAACAAGGATTGCAAGTGAGCAGGCCAGTCAGCCACTGGACAGGAGGAGGCCCCCAAGGCCCAGGAAGGGAAATCTGGGAAGAGCCATCCTGCAAGGGCTGGTGGGGGAAGGCAGAGGGAAACATCTGGAAGCAGTAGACTTCCAGGGCTTCCAAAGCTGCCTACTGACGCAGGCTGCTGAGCAGGAAAGAGGGTGGGACAGAAGGCAGAGAGAGCGAAAATCCCCCTTAATGGCCTAAATCCGGGGTCTGGCTCTGCTTGGAGAATGGCTTTGCTACGGCGTGACTAAACATCCTAACCATTTCGGTTCCAGTAGGTACAATGAACAAAAGTAAAATTCAATTTATGAGGGAAAGGAAATAGTTGAACTTGAACCATAAAGGACAGTAGATGCAGGTGCGCACGAAGCAGGCCTGCCCATCCCACCCCTCCCTTCCTGGGTGTTTTCCATGTTCCCTATGACACCCTTCACCTTACACGTGCTGGGGTCCAAGGGACATGAACAACAGCATCCCGCACCCACTCTTCCAGCTGCCGGAGTGGTCCTGGAATTACTAGCATCCCTAGTATACGGTTTAGGGTTCCTGGATGTTGCTTTCAACAAGCAGGCATTGAAGGTCTGCTCTGTGCCAGGTGCCAAGGAATATAAAGGCAACAACATGTCTTGCCTCCAGTGGTCTGAGAATCCAGATCCCTCCTGCTGAGAATCCCTATTTCCCATGAGGCATTGCTTCTCACACTGTCAGCTTCACGTAAAAGGGAAAATGGATCCATGTGCTGCCTCCCTTCCTGAAGATGGCTTTTCTGCGTCTCCGTCAGCAGGCTCCAATGTGCAGGAAGGGGAGCTGTAGGGCAATCGTCTCTTCTTTGTGCTAGCAGCAAGCATTCTCAGGGGATGGTGGCCCCAGGACGGCCCAACTGGGGGTAGGGTCTTGGGGACGCATCTCGCTGGGAAAGAGCCCCCATCTGTGGCTGCGGCACAGAGCCAGCACGGCAGCCCAGAGGGAGGGCAGATCCTTGACCCGTTACAAGCAGCTGCCGCAGCTGGCCAGGCTTACCTCTCGGTCCCCGTGTCCTGGGGATGGGCAGCTCGTTTCTCAGTTTGTCACTAAAATCTTCGTTTTTGGGAGGGCCGGGTCTTTTGCCACCAAGAGACCTGCCTTGGATTTCAGTAGCCCCAGTGAATTTATAATAATGTGTGGAGCTGCCCGCTGCTGACCTCTGCTTCGTTCATTTTCCAAGGGCTTTTGGACCAACCCTGTTGAGGATAAAATACATCGGCTGGGATCAATAATTTTGTAATAGAAACACCGTGCACTTGATAAATCAGCTCTAGTGCAATTAGCGACTGGCCTTGAAGCCCAAACCTCAGTAGAAGTTAATCCTAAAGTGAACGGAGTGGGGGGATGTTAAGGGTCTTTTAAATCTGTGGGATTCTTTTCGGAGGGGACACCTCCTCCCACTGAGCTTGGCCTTCTCATGCTGGCTCAGGATCCCAGGCCCTGCCATCTAGAGGAAGGTGGAAAGTGTGGTGCTGTTCTCGGACACCCCGTAAGAGCACAGGGAGCCCCTACTGGCACCCTGGGCTGGGTCGGGCCACTTGAGGGTGCGGGGAGCCCCAAAAGCTGGTGAACCCACATGGTGGTGAGAGTCCTCAGAGGAGCATGGGCCTCGGTGTGCCGTGACTCCTTATGTTTCTGCAGAGGTCAGCTGACCACGTCTCCGACCCCAGCTAGCCCAGAAGATAGGCAGGAAGGCAGAGGTTTTTGGCCTGGTGTTGTGTGTTTGGTTTTGAAGAGAAAGCAGATCTGCAGAATGGTTGATGACTTCCCCAAAGTCACCCAGCTGGTTACACGGCGGGGAGCAAGGCTTTGGTCAAGGATGAAGAACCCTGACTTTGAACCCAGGTCTCTGGCCTCCTTTAATAGCCCTGCAGAGAAACCGTGTTTGTTCGTGAAGAGGTCACCTGCTACCCAGATGCCCCCGACATGTGGGGTGTGCTGGAAGAGCCCAGGAGCCTCGGGGCCCACGCTGTGTCAGCCAAAGACTCGGGCCCCTAGATCTCACAGGCCTGTCTCTCAGATGTAGATTTCAGAACTGGGCGCAGGGCGCATCTGCCACGGAATTGAGTTCAGCAGATATGTAGTAAGTGGATAACAACAGTAGTTATTAGTACTTGGGGCAGGCACTGTGTTAGGCTTGAGTCAGGGTGCTTTGGGCTGGATCAGAAGACCCAACTCAGCATGGTTGGATGTCATGGGGGACTTAGTGGCCAACATCCCGGGAGCTCCGTGGAAGAGCGGGCTTCATGTGTAGACTACTGGGCTCTTTCTCTGCGGTTCCCTTGGCTTTGTCCTCCTCTTTGCTTCCATACTGTCTTGATGTTGGCTTTCCTGCAGTAGCAAAATAGTCGCAACAGTTTCTTGCTTCATGCCAACCTGCCTAGAGGAAGAGGGGGTCATCAGATGGTCCTGAATTCTAGCAGAAGTCCTGAGCTTTGTGTTGCTTGGCTGAGGCCTGGTTTGTGAGAACCAGTCACTGAGGGAGGGATCCAGCCCCCTCTGAGCCGACTAGCAGGAGAAGGATGGATTTCCAAAGGACAGTCTGGGTGCAGATAAAAGAGGGGAAGGGAGAATGCTGCTGGGTGGGCAAGCATGAAACCCACCACAGCCCTGGGATCTCCTAGATGAATCCAGAGCACAATCCCTGCCCTTAAGCGTTTCCCAGCCTAGTGTGGAGGCTAATGGGTACTTCTGGTATGATGGCAAATGTCTAGTCACAGAAAGGGCATGGAGGAGGATGTAGTTGGCTTTGTCTGGGAAGTCAGGGAAGGTTTCACAGGGAAGTGACTCTTTCCACTTTTAAAGGACAAAGAGGAGTTCCCCAAGAACCAGAGGGAACAGCATGTGCAAAGCCCCCAGAACCCAAAAGCAGAGGAGTGACTCTGAGGCCCTGCAAACGGTTCGCAGCAGTGGGAGAGTAAAATGCACTGGGGGCAGCCGCAGGTGAAGCTACTGAGGGCATTCCCTCAGAGGGCTCCACCTTAGTTTTCTGTGATTCTCCTTCCTTTCTGCCAACAAGTTGTTATTCATTGCCTAACTGGGGCTGTTGGTCCCCACTCCTGGGTCCTCATGGCAGCCACTGCCAGTCTACCTCCCTCTCTCCTTGTCTTTGCTCCCTCCATTCAAATTGGCTCCGACTGCCAGGAAGCCACACCTGATTAACCCTACCCGGGTGCCCCTCCTCGACACAACACCGTGTCCTCGGTCTCCTTCCTGACTGGTGAGGTCTTCTGGATGAAAGGCGGGGTTCTGACTCTATGGAGCATGTTTTGCATATATCTCCGAGTGGTGCCCACCTTCTCCAACAATATAAACCATCCAAAGTCCAGGAGGCAAAGTCAGCCTCATTGTTAGTGTAGATGACTAATTATTTTACAGTTGGAGAAAGCAGAAAATAAAGGGGCTTTATTCCTTTGTTCCTGGATGCTTATTATAAATATTAATAGAAAGGTCTCCCCTTGTCAGCTTGGAATCCTGCAGAACAGGAGGTGGGTAAATAATGCTTTTGAACAGCTGTGATTGGCTTTTGGAATTAGATCTGTCAGGATGGGGGAGCCACGGTGAAATCCAGTCTGTGTCATGGATAGGAGGGTTCCAGCCATTCACACCCACCTGCAAGGTCCCGGAAGGGAAAGATATCTTCCAAGTGCTTGACAGAATGCTAGAGACACGTCCCAGCCAATTTTAATACAGGATGATGATAAAAGTAGTATGTTCGTAGTAACTTCTGCATTATGAGTGAGCCAAGTGCTGTGCTCAGCCCACCTGCCTTACCCCATCTAATTCTCCTAATCCTATGAAGAGTGCACTATCATTTCCATTCCCATTTTTTAAAATTTTAAAACTGTGGCTTGGATAGCTTGTCAGAGGTGGTAGAGACAAGACCGGAACCTGGGTCTGTCTCACTGCATCTGTGCTCTGAGCCACGTCCGCAGAAGCTCTGTGGTGCCAGCCCTTCCGATTTGTGAGCAGAGGTCTGCATTTTTTTTTTTTAAGATTTTATTTATTTATTTGACAGATCACAAGTAAGCAGAGAGGCAGGCGGGGGGGGGGGGGGGGGGAGAAGCAGGCTCTCAGCTCAGCAGAGAGCCTGATGTGGGGCTGGATCCCAGGACCCTGGGATCATGACCTGAGCTGAAGGCAGAGTCTTAACCAACTGAGCCACCCAGGTCCTGAGCCCCGAGGTCTGCATTTTTAACACATACTCAAGGGCAAACCACCGCAGCCCATCAACTTAATTCTCTTATCCTCTGGGGAAGAGAGAAGCCAAAACCATTTACAAGAGGCCTCAGGAAGCATTATATGCACATTTTGCACCTGCTTCTGCTGTTGCAGACTTAAGGTCATGGTGCTGTCTGGCTTTGGCTGACATTTCTGATCTGGCTTCCAGTCCCTGAATCCTTTTCAGACGACGGGCAGACAAAGGAGGCCCAGAGGGGGCGTGGTCGGGTAAGGGAGCCAGCCTGAAGGTTATTATTAGTTGAAAGGAACCTTTAGCTAATACGGGACTGAAGGAAGTTAGCCACTGCCCAAAAGAAACTAGAAGATGGAGCAAGGGAGGGCCTCTCTGGGCAAGACAGACCCGCTCCCATTCTCCTTAGGGATGAGTCAACATCCCTTCCTGTGAACGGTGAGGACTGAATCTGGAAGGTCGCTGGAAAGCCCAGCCTAGCCCCGGGGCTGGGAGCGGATTGGCCGCCCAGTTGCTGGGGCTTTGCTTTGGACCAATGGCTGTGGGGGGGCGGGGCAGGAGGCGGGAGCAGCGGGACCCTCGGCCAATCGTCTTTCAGGGAGGCTGGGTTCCCGGTACTATGGCAACCGCAAGCAGGGGCTCATTTGTTTTGTAGATGAGTAATTACTACGCAATTAGAGAAAGCTAAAAATAAAGGGGCCCTTTGTTCCTGGTTACTTATTAATATTAATAAAACGGTCTGTCCAGGTCTGTGGTAAGCAATCAGTGCAGACCTGTGCGCCTGTGGGAGGCAAAGGCTGCGCAGCCCCACTCTCGTCTCTCTTTCTGGAAGTCGTTTCTGACTGTAACCTGCCAGACGGTTGGCTTTTCAGGCCTTGGGGAGAAAGAGAGGCAGAGTCTTACAGACACGTGGGACCCAGGAGGCCCTGGAGTCAGGCGTCCGTTCGGCACCGACCCAGGTGGAAGGGTCTGGCAGTGTCAACCCAGCCTCCAGGAAAGGTCACAGCACGGCAGCCAAACCAGAAAACCTGGACCGATGTTGGAGGATCCAGTTTTGCCGTGTATCCTTGGCCACACTGTTTGACTTTTATGGGTCCAGACTGTTCTGGACCCAGTAGTCTTCAGTCCTTAAACCTTCCACGGAGGCAGCCCCTGAGATCTCAGCATCTTCCCAATGACCTGGCTTGGATAAGACTCACGGGAGGGTTACACTGGGTTTGGGGACTGGCCCCAACAGCTGTCATTGCTCTGACCTTGGGACAGAAACAGCTCTGAGGCTTCCCTTATAGCTCTCTCACCTTCCTAGGGGGCGAGGTTGCCTTGGGGATTAATCAGATAAGAAAAGATGATAATTTTTTTTTAAGATTTTATTTATTTATTTGACAGACAGAGATCACAAGTAGGCAGAGAGGCAGACAGAGAGAGAGGAGGAAGCAGGCTCCCTGCCGAGCAGAGAGCCCGACATGGGACTCTATCCCAGGACCCTGAGATCATGACCCGAGCCGAAGGCAGAGGCTCAACCCGCTGAGCCACCCAGGCGCCCTAAACAATTTTTTTTAAAGAGGATGAGAGCATGAAAGAGTGGGGAATCGGAAAGACTCAATTCCGGTCTGGTTCCAACACTCAGCAGGCTGGGTGATTCCAGGGCTTCAGACTGGAGGGTGCTTAAGGATCTTTCAGCTCTGTAGCTCGAGGTGGACGCAATTTCCACAGCTCTCGATCCCTTGTCGTGGGGGGCGGGGGCAGCGGGTGATAGTGACCGTGCCATAAGAGCTAAGAAGAGTGACTGGAGAGAAAGCCAGGGGCTTCCAGGTGATGAGAATGTGTTTGATACCAGTCAGTGCTGCATTTTTTTTTCCATGCATGGAGGCAGTGAGAGGGACAGAAATATTTCCAGAATCTAGGGTATCACTGAAAGAAACTGTGGTCAGATTTCCATCCTTGGGTGTGGCTGATTAAACATTTAGGTTTGGCTGTCTGGATGGTATTTATTAATAAAGGAGGACCTGTTGATAGTTACTGCCGGTGAGCAGATCTGAGAGACCGGGGCCAACACAGTGGTTCGGGAGCTTTGCTGCTTGTTGGAGTCGCCAACAACTCGCTCGTTGGAGAGTTTTTTAAATTCCTGGTACCCAGGCCGCACTACAGAACCATCAGATCAGAATCTACCACCCGGGTGAGCCCCAGGCCCCAGTAGTAGTGACAGCTCCCTCGGTCAAGTCCATTGTGTCACCGTGGACTCAGGTACCATCAGCTTCCTGCCAGATGTAGAGCCTTGCACCAGCTCTGTGACTTTGTCACCGGCGTCTCCACCTCACAGTGTGTACATAGAGCCCAGCCGGCTAGCTCACCCCCGCCTCCTCTGGTGACCAGGAGAGCTGGCCTGGGTTCTCAGCCCACAGCCAGCTGTCCTGCCCGCAGCGGGTCCTCGCAGCAGGGCCAGGAAGTCCATCCCTCCAGGACAGGCTGAAGGGATCTTTGTCCTCACAGATGGATCCGAGGACAGGCCTGTCCTGGCTGAGATTAAGAGCATGTTCATGTAGAACCAACGGCCCGAAGCAGCCGTAAACATGGAAGCAGTCGCCCTCCTTGACTGTCTGATGAATGGGGGCCTCTTGGTAAGGTCGGAGTTTGTTTGTTATTAAAGACCTAATTAGAAACATGAGAGGGAGCTGAATGGCTCTGTGCTTGGCTAATTAGTGACATGTATGCGCCCGCTTTGAACTTCAAGGACACAGAGCTATTAGTGCTTACATCAAAAATGGATTAAACTCCTGTGCGCCTTTATACTCATGGACGACAGGCTGCTTGAGTGGAAAGCCTTTCGTCCAGGTCCTCGGGGGGCTGCCCCTTGGATCCCCCCCCACCCATCCCCCCTGGTTGTGAAACCCAGAGCAGTGAGTTTCCATGCAGTGGGATGGGGCAGTAAATACTGACGGTCCTAGGGCAGTCCAGCTCCCCGCAGGACGGCCCCCAACAGAACGCAGTGCTCTTTCGGGCCTGAGACCAGGCCTCTGGGCACACATTCTAGAGGAGTCCCTCTGTGGGCGCACGTATGGGAGGGCTTCCTTTCTGTCTGGCAGCGCCCCCTCCTCTCCACCCTGACCGCAGCCGTCCTGCCTGCCTGCTTTGTTCCACCCAGGCTTGTTCTGGGATGTGGCACAGAGGAGGGCAGTCTAGTCCTTCGGGAGAGACGCTGTCCCCTATGTCCTGTGGCCTGCGTGGCCCAACCCCCGGAGCCCCAGTCTTATGGGGGAGACACCACCACCAGGGAGCTTCCAGGGTGGAAAGGGCAACAGAGGCCATGTCTTGGGGAGCTGGCACTCCAGCAGGGGAGCCTTGGCATCTTGTCCTTGTGACCTGTCGGAGGCAAAGAAAGATCGAGATAAACAGAGGGCGTCTAGTCAGACCACGATGCAGGGAAGGACCGCCGAGCAGCGGGATTCTGTTTGGAGAGCAGCTGGGAGTTGCCTGGATGTCCCGGCGAGAACTGGGTTGGGTCTGGTCAGAGACACTCCCGAGACCCATTCCCTCCCTGCTATAGCCCTCAGTTTCCTCATCGGTAACTCACGGTGATAGGACCCATCGTCCGGGTTGTCAGGATCGTGAAAAAAGATGGCGCTGAACACCCACACAGTAGGTGCTCAGTCCATATTAGTTCCCTTGCCAGCCTGGCACCTTTAGAAGCCACAGCTTCTAGAACTTTGTGCCTCTCGCCTCCGGACCCTATTTTGCCCACAGTAGTAGGAGGCTTTCCCCCGCTCCACCTCCCCTGACTGGGTCAGGGGATTACCAGACTCTTTCAGCGCTTTTTCCTCATGACTGCGAACACTACAGGTACACAGTGCCGGCCTTGGACTTCATGATGCTTTCTTTTGACAGGACGTAGCACGGGGAGCGCACAGCGAGGCTGCCGTGGGAGGGGTCACTTACAAGACGCAGGCTCGGCCCCGAGGCCTGTGGCTGAGGGCAGGCAGGCTGGGAGAGAGCGAGTAAGCACACGCAGCCAGCAGCACAGAGGGTGGGGAAAAGCCAGACTGGTTTCTTTTTTGACAGGATAGAGCTGGATGGGCCTCAGGGACATAGGCAGTCCCCAGATCAAAACAAAACAAGGGGCGTTCTCGGGATTAAACTAGGAGACACTGCCTGAGCCGGGCAGCCTGCCGAGGTCCCTTGAGCTGGTGAAGCTGTTAGAGCCCCGCAGACAGTTCCATTTGGCTCAGCCTGCACCACACAAGCCCCAGTGACCCACATCATGGCCCTTCCTTTCCCGGGGCCCCCCTCTTCCCCTCCTCCCTCAGACACATGCAAACGAGGGCTGTCCCTCAGTACCCTTGGGGTCTGGGAGAAACGGGAACCTGACAGTGACTCCAGAAAGTTCCTTCTTTACCCTCACAACAAAGCCTGGTTTTTTTGGCCACCAGCCGGAGGCCCACTCAGGGCTAATCCATCTCCAGGATTTACCCCATAAGCAGATGGCAGCTGACCACTCACCCCACTCCTCTCGTTGACCCCCTTCCCCAACAACCCCAGCCTGGTCCTCTGTGAGGAGGAGATACATCCACAGACCCAAATCAGGGCTGATAACAAAAGAGCATCAAGATAGAGAACAAGCTATTTATTTTCCATTGAGATGGTAACTCCATATAATATCGTCCTAGCCACAAAGCTTTCCCCAGGAACATTCATTCCAGGTGTTTGGGGCTTTCGCCTCACACTGATCTGCATGGTAGTACGAATCCCCAAGTTCCCCTCTAACACGTGACGGGAGGGCCGCCGAGCAGCCAGTAGTGAAGTTGGCTCTGCAGAGGGGCGTGATTTGACCAGAAGCTTCGACCATCGTTCCACGTAATCGTTAGTCCCAAGTCTTCGGTTCTGCGGCCCGTGCGTTCCCTACTTAAGATAGGCCCTCGGCAACCTGCAGACGTCAGCACCAGCCGCGCAGCGGTGCGAAGCGGGTTAGGTTTTGAGAGAATAAGCAGAAGCTGCAATCTTAAAAGACCGTAGCACCGCTGTAAATGACACCCGGAGTGTTTGTGACACTGACTTTCCCGTCAGCCCCGTGCACGAGCAGACACTGTCCACATGTCCTGTGCAGTATTTGCAGTCAAATGCTCTACCACTGAGCTATTCCCTGTCCTGTGCAGTATTTGAGATGAGCCCGGCATCCCTGGATTTGTCCGGACTTGTTGCTATCGGGCTGAGTTCGTACCTCTGTAATATATTCGGTTTGTGTATGGAGACAGGGAAAAGGAAATGTCATTGCATTACTCTCTTAATCCTCTCCTAGGTTTGAAGTGTTCCTTCCCTCACTCTTCGGAATAGCCTGAATTTCACCAGATATATACATAGATATATATCTATATATCTATGTGTATATGTATATATATAATATTACATTGATTGTCCCTGCATCTGGGTCCCTGAGCTGATTTGACTCTAATTTACTGTGTCATACTATTGTCCCAGGTTGGATGTAATTGCTGGTCCTCTTTAGGTCTCCCACCTTCACGCTAAGCTCTAGAAGGAGGGTTAGAGCCAGGATTCCTGGGACCTAGTGGCCAGGCAGACTGCAGGCATGTAATTCCTCCTTGCTCTCCTGGGGACATGCTGTAATAATTCACAGCTGAGGATTTCTCCTTCCGTGAGCAGGAACAGGGTTATCTTTTCATGCTGACCTTTCGCATTTGACCATCTGCATTGATTTATAGTGAGCCCTACTTTCAGAGGGCACATAGAATTAGAGCGGGGGTCCTCAACTCTGTTCCCAGGAAGGCCTTGGCTGCCCAGCTGCCATTCTTCAGAGTCCATGAGCAAGGAGTGAGTGGCTGGCTGTGAAGAGGGACCCGTGAAAGTCTCCACTGTTGACAGCCAGTTGGCATTACGGACCCAGTGTCACTGGGCACCCAGTGTTGTAGGAGAGTCTTTTTTTTTTTTTTTTTTTTAAGATTTATTTATTTTTAGAGTGAGAGCATGCATGAGTCAGGGTGTGGGGGCAGAGGGAGAGGGAAAGAGGAAGAGAAGCAGACTCCCCACCGAGCGCGGAGCTGGACACAGGGCTGGCTCTCACAACCCTGAGATCATGACCTGAGCTGAAATCAAGAGTCAGACGTTTAACCCACCGAACCACCACGGTTGCCCCTGCTGTGGAGTTTTTAATGAAGGCAGATAGAAACATGATAGAGACAAGGTGGAGGTAGAGGGAAGAGTTGGAGGGGTGATGACCTTGACCTCTTTTTCCTCTGGCATCAGCCTGTCAACATAGTCCCTCTACGCATTCCCTTTTCAGTTTCTTTACATTCTTTAAAACAAAAAAACCGTAAAACCCAGTGTGATGAATGAACACACAGGCCTGCCTTCAAAGACTATCACAGGGTCTTCCTATCTGCCGGGAGCTGGGGGTTGGGAATGGGAACCCTGACAACAGTCAGCCCAGACTCCCTTCTCCTTGGCCCTAAAGCGCCCTGTGTCATGAGCTCTGTTTTAGCAGCACAGCACCGCCAGCTGGACTGGGCGAGGATGGGCCCACCATTCCCGGTGCGGTGTCTTCGGCAGCCCACACTCTGGACATGTGCTAAGGGCCGCCAGGTTTTCCCATCCCAGATGAAACCTGGCAGCGGCATATCATTCACAAGGTAGAATGATTGCAGTTGTTTTGAAGGCTGGCCTAACCTTTGGTGAAATGCGAGACCCACCAAACCAAGACCACGGTCTAATAGCTGGGACTTGGCGGAGCCCCAGCTTGTCCCGGATACGTGGGCTGAGCTCAACTAGAAAGGATTTTGTAAACAGTTCCTTCCTCTGAATCAGTAATCATCCAGGGTTCAGGTCTTGGAGCGAGACACTCCCAGAGGTGTCTACCTCCCCCCCACTCCCCCACCGCACACACAAACACACACACAAAATCTTGGGCTCTAGCTCTCTGGGGCAGGTCCAGGGACCCTGCGGACATCGGACATCGGCACTTCTGTGCCTTTCCAGGCTGTTCTTCCCCACCCCCAGGGACTAATTCCACTCTCAGCCCAGCGCCTTCTGGCCACAGTTGGGCAGAGCCACAGGCAGACCGTGTGCCATTGGGAAAGCAGACTCCTCCCTGGGTTTGCTTTAACACCCTGAGGTACCCGTGAGCTTTGGATCGAGCCCCTGTAGGTATGGGCCTTTGTTAGGGTCTCTGGGCTAAGATTCCCTGGGGTTTCCTGGCTCAGCCATCAAGGTCTTTCATCCCCTTGCTAGGCAGAAATTCCTCCTTTAATCCGACTCAGAATGCCTCCCACTCTAAGTCAAATGCATTTCCTCTTGCTGGCCTCAGTGAGATCCCCGCCCTTGCTTTCCTGTCCCCCCTATCTCAGAGTCCTTCATCTGGGTCCAGCATGACTCAGTGCACTGGGCCGATGAATTGGGTCCTTTTGTAAATCACTTCCTGATTTGTATGAATTGTGTTTTCCTGAATCACATTTTCCTAAATCTGCCTATGGTACCTGTCTTACTGGGCTCTGCCTACAGAACTATTTTTAAAAATAGGTACGTTTGTTTTCAACTCAACAAGTTACAAAGTGCTTTCTCTCTCCCATCCTCACGGAGCCCACCGAGAGGCAGGCGAAGGCAGACCAAGCTCACGTGGTACAGATGAGGACCCCGGCAGCCAAGGGGCTTAGCCCGAGGCCCACAGCTGGAAGGTCAGGGCTGGGGTCCCACTCAGGTCTTCTGACTCCAAGTCCAGTGCTCCCTTTCTCTGTACCACAGCTGCCTCCCTGAGCATACCACCTTCCTGGACCCAGAAAGTGCAGGGGACACTGGGGACTGGCAGCTGGGGGCGAAGGGCAAGGAGGAACTTGCCCAGAATTAAACCACTGGTGGGGGTGCTGCCCAGAGCGGCTGGCAGGCATGTGGCCCTGCTCCCCACAGCGAGCCCACAAACTGCCCACTTAGTGCTCACGGCTTCTGCAAAGAAATGCCAGTGTGTTCGCAAGACGGTGTCCTCTCCTGGGACGGGAGTCGGGGTGTCCCGATTCATAAATCTCAGCGCCGTTTATTCAGCAACACATACCGAGACCCTCTCCCTCTCAGCACGCATGTGCGCGCGACACACACACACACACACACACACCAGCTGAGCAGTACACAAGGTACCCTTGCCCGCTGAGGGTGCTGTTCCATCCCCTCTTCCTGCCCCATCCTGGTCTGGAGGACTGTTTCCAGCCCCTCCAAAGGAGGCTCGGTGCCTGGGGAAAGGCACCCTCCACCAAGATCTTCCCCAAGCATTGCAGCTGCTTTCTCGGCCTGCCTGCGTCTCCGCTCAGGTCACGCCCCTCAGAGGGAGAGAGAGGGTCCTCAAATGACTCCCCTTCCTGTGTAGCCAGCCGGTGTTCGGTAAGAACGTCCCAAAAGAAGAGGACAACCTTGTCCCTAATGCCCTCCCCCCACCAGACAGAAGGAACAGCTGCTGACAAGTTTGCATGCCAAGTGGCAGTCCCCCCTCTTTGCTGTGCAGTCAGGGCTGTTTGCTTGCTGTGCATGGGTGTCTGGATGGGCTGTCTAGGGACTTGAACCTGCTTTCTGGAGCCTGGGTCTTCTCCCTACAGAGAGATGAGGAGGGAATTGGCGGCTGCAGAGTACTGAGGCCTGACATCCGCTCCAACCCCCAACACTCCCCCCCCATCCCCCCTCCCGCGCGCACGGAGCCAGCTGCTTGCTGCCTGCCAGCTGCGCCCTCTGGCGGGGACCCGAGGCCCGATATTGCGCCCTTGGCTGCGGGAGAGCCACAAGGTGACTTTGAGCAGGCATCAGCCCTGTGAGGAGCGAGTGTGTAGCAATATGGGACTTGGGGTTTCCAAGCTGTATTCTCATCGGGTGCCTTCTTCTCAGGGTCATTTGCTGACAGGTGACTGAGCAGGGAGGGGTGTTGTAGGCTAGAGGGGCTGCTTACTGTGAAATCCCTTTAGACCTCCTGGGCGCATAAGGACTGGGAGAAGTAGCTGGGATGGGCAGATCCCACTGGCCCTCTTAGCTCCTAAGCGCATGGAGGGGGCTGTTTCTGGACAGCATCCTTCTATGGGCCTGCTACATCCTGTCTCCCAGGCTGCTGCTTCTGGCTGGATCTGTCTCTGGTTCACTTTCCCTGCTGAAAGGAGCCAAGATCAAAACCCGCTTCTTCCCAGCCCCGAGGTAGGTGGGGCTGCCCGCCATCTTCTTGCATCTTCATCTGGCCAGAGGAACAAGAAGCCGAAAAAATCTGCCCATCTTCCACTGTGGGGCCCCTCCTCTAGCTTCTCTTTACCCTGAAACAGAATTGGCTAGTTACTGTGCATAGTGGGGGTCAGCTACCTGGGTAGACCAGGAGTCCACTGTCTGAGCTGGCTCCATTTTCCCTAGCCCAGAGCAAAAAAAAAAAAAAAAAAAAGTTAGACCAAGATAATTCTGCCTTTGAATATCTCAGCTTGATATTTGCCTCCATGAGTGAGAAAGGCCAAATGTTATCTGCAAGTTTAATCTTCTGTATTCAAAATTCCTGCCCCCTTTGTCCACTAGTGCAGTCGCATGCAGATCAGCCTTTCACTTGCTCTAAGCCTCTGTGGGTTTTGTGGTTTTTTTTTTTCTCTTGAAGCTGTTTTTTCCATTGCCAGTTGACTCATTTCTCAGCTCCAGCTTCCAAGGGACCTCACCTTTGAGCCTCCTGCCCCAAGGGCACCTGGAGCTATCAGTTTCCCTTTTCTCTGCTCAGTCAAGGGCCAGATGCCGCTTGGTTTGATCTCCTTTCTGTCTCCATCTCCCGCCAGCCTGGCTTGGGCGCGTGGTCAGTCTCTTCCCACCCTGGGCACACGCCTGTAAAAATCAATGCACATCTGGCTCTTCGAGGCCTGCCAGAGGTGGAGGGCTGCAAGCACAGGTCCCTGGGCCCAGGCCGTGGCTAAGAGTGGGGCTGCAGATGTTGAAAGCAGCTGGTCACAGGTCAGGGAGGGAAATGCCATGGGAAGCAGAGGGAGAAGACTGTAGTGAGAAGCAGCCCCTTGGAGCCAAAGTCATGGAAATATGTAGTGTCCAGGTTGTCTGCGTGGGTTAGCTGTAGTCCCGAAGTGCCTGGCCCCAGATTCACCTTCAGCTTTCAAAATCAATGAGAACCTACTTCAGCAATTTAAAAAAAAAAAAATCCCGTTTTGGAAAGAAAAAGTTTAAGCGACTAAGGGGAAATGAAAGATGAGACCAAATTAACCTGGTTGCCGCCATGGCCCTCACTGAAGAAGGAATGATGGAATTTGTTGGGGGCGGGGGGAGGGCTATGCCCAGGCAGTGTCTCCTCCCGCTGCCTCTCCTTACCACCACTCTCAGGATCTGTGGCTGTGAAGGCTCCTCTCTAGAGCACAGGTGCATTCCAAGCTCTTTATCTCAGCCTGGACTTTATAGGAGGCTGACTAACAGAAAGCAGGCATTTCGGTCAGATATGCTTTAGCTGTAAATTGGTTCAATCGGTATGCTCTGCATTCATACTTCTTTGTCTTTTTTTTTTTTTTAAACAAAAGGAAAAAAAAGTTTAAACCCCCCCTTTCCTTCTACCGCAGGAGGTGAGTGCGTGGGTGTTCATTGGCATTCACCCAGCTTCGGCCCCAGCCTCCAGATTCGCCATCCCCTCCCCACCCCCTCCCTCCATCCCCTGCTCTCCACCCCAGAAGGGGACCCCTTGCCACCATCATTACAGTTACGTTAAGATGCCCAAATTTTCCATGACATATCCCATCCTCCGACCACGTTCAGTAGTGACGACTTTCATACAGGGCTATAAATGGGGGTGGGGGGAGGACATAGCCAGTGGGGAGGCGGGAAGTGGTTTTGGTTGGGGGGCTGGAGAATGGAGATCTTTTTTTTGTTTTTTTCGTTTTTTTTTTTTTTTAAACAAATCTGTCATTTAATGGATCCAAAAACAAGAAAAAGCGAAACCAAAAAAAAAAAAAAATTAAAATCCCTTCCCCAAAAGATTTTTTTTTTTTCTCCTGGACACAAATTGCTTTGTTTCCTGTCACGTTTTAATATCAATATTAACACAATGTGTAGTCTAAAACTAGTTCCTTTGTAGTTTGCATGGGATGTGAATGCTGTCTCAACGTGCCCAGATCTAGACAAGACTGCATGAGCACCAATTCAGATGTGAAAACCAATCTCTCTCTCTCTCTTCCTCTCTCTCTTCCATATATATCTCTATTTCTCTTGTGATAATTTGGTGGGCAGTGAAGCACCTCCGGTTGGTTGCTGTAGTGTGTTGAATGATTGTTTTTTTATTCTCTCTATTTTCGGAGCTCCGAGCTTCTTAGTAGTAGCCTGGGCTGAGTATTCTTGAGTCCCTGCTGATGTTTTCGCATGGCCTTGGTTGAGTGTTAGAAGTTGGGCCTCAGCTGTTTTTCTCGAGTGTTTGGCTTGTAATGACCGGTGCATGCCTGGCTTCTGGCCTCATACCCAGCTCTATTCTCTGCACACCAGTCCTGAATAGCTACAGTGCTCAACCGAATTTTGGCGCGCCCGCTTCCCCGGCAGGCTCCAACCCCGCGCGGCCCGGAGGCTTCCCGGGGGCCAACAGCCCAGGACCTGTCGCCGATCTGTACGGCCCTGCCAGCCAGGACTCCGGAGTGGGGAATTACATAAGTGCAGCCAGCCCACAGCCGGGCTCAGGCTTCGGCCACGGCATAGCTGTAAGTACCTCCTGCCCCTCCCCTCCCACCACCTCCTTTCCCGCCTGTCTCCCATGGGAGAGTGTAGCAGAAGAGCCCAGGGTTGGGGGCTAAGGAGAGGACAGTGGATCCCGCCCCACTCCCATCCACTTCCGCCAGCCACCCGGGGCTGAAGCTCCGCTGTTTGGATTTTTCCTGAGCAACCAGCATGTGGCCATGTGATGATGGGAGTGGAAGGAGCCTGAGCAGGTCAAGTTCAGATCCCCACTCCATCACCTTCAGCCCATGCAAACTGGAGCCTCTTATGTCATCCATCGGAACTTCACTGCCCCAGCTGCAAAACGACAATTAACTATGCCTCCCTCAAAAGATGGTGTGAGAATTAATGGAAATAGGGTACGTCACCTGCTAGCACATAACAGGCCCTCAGGATGGGCCCCCCTGTTTGACCCCTGCCTTCGGGAGACAGCCATGTGGGCTGGGACTTGAGGGGCTGGGGGACCCTCCCACCTCCACCTCAGGATAGCAGCCTTGGTCACTCGAGTCCCCAGGCCTGAGGTCCAGAGGTAGCACTTGGCCCTGGGACACGGTGTGGGGTTCATGCTTCCTCCTGGGCGGTTTCCTCTGCTAATGTTTCTTACAGTTTCCAGGTTCCAAGTAAGTTCCCATTTGCGTTCTTTAGCCGCAGCCCCGCGGAGGCCAGATGCATTTGATATTTGTAATGCTCTGTGGTTCTATAATCTGACTAATCCAGGCAATGGAAATTTGCTTAACAGATTTGCATGCTGTTTTCAGATTGTATTGTTCTTCCCCCTCCTGGTGTGTGTGAGCATGAATGTGCCTGAGCCCACTCGTTCCATGTTCCTTCCATTTGGGAAACTGAAATTCGGCCACCCTCCATTCTAGTCAACCTCAGCATTTTGTAGGTGGTTTGGTTTGGGGGCTAAGAGGGGAGTGTCTGCTGTTCCAGGTCCCGTCCGGCCAGGTGATCCCTGCCTCAGGGGCTGAGCTGGAGAGAACAGAGCAAGTACAGACAGTATGGGGCACTGGCTCCCTGCCTGCTCCCCACCCCAGCACTGGATGCCATGCACACACACACGGACGCATGCAAAAATGCACACGTACACTCTAACATGCGTGTGTGCACCCTTTCACATACTGTTTTACACACGCATGTACACACACACACACGCGCACGTGGCCACCACCCCTGGCCGGTGCAGTCTGGGTCCTTGCTCTATTCCACTCCCAAACCAGTATCACTGAAGTCAGGAGTCCGATGAGTCAGATCCCCGCAGGTGAACTCCAGCACCAAGTCTGCGGTAGCAGTATTCCGTTTCAAGCTGCCCCGTTTGGGAGACCGTCTGTCACCACCCAGAGCACGACTCGCTTCCATTCACAGAGCCTGGAAACACAGACCCGATTTGTTCTTGAAAACCTGGGTCTCTTGACCTGTGGGCCATGGCGCTTCTCTGAAATGACCACACGTGGCATCACATTTTGTCTGCGCTGGGCTTGCTCTCTCCCCAGCTGGAGCTGTCGGGACTGTGGGCAGAGACACTGGGATCTTTGCCCTCCGGGGTCCAGGGCAGCAACGCCCAGCATTTTGGGCCAAGGCCTCCCTTTGCCCTCAGCCACCACCCCCCTGCTGCAGACCTGGCTCTCGATTACCCCTGGGCAAGCAGACGGGTGTGGGGTGGGGTGTGGGGGCCCCTTGGGGCGCAGTGTCTCAGAATTACATATTCATGCTGGCAACCACGGTCTAGTCCTAGAGATAATTTCCTTTCCCGGAATATGACAATCTGTTCCCGTGTATAGCGTGCTGATGACCTTAACAATTGTGCAATTTTAGGGACCTTTGATTGCAACGGCCTTTACAAATGGATACCATTGAGCAGGTGCTTCTGTTGCCAGCCCACTCTGAGGTACTACCTTCTCTGCCCTGTGTCCCCACCCTGCCGGGCATGTCGCACCTGTGTGCGCCCCGGCGTGCAATTACGCACAGGCCCTGGCCTCATCGTGCTAGCGCCTCTCTCTCCTCCTCCCCGACCCCTTGGCAGCGGGGTGGGGGCCAAAAATCCAGTCTTTTACTCTCTCATCCCTTTCTCCAGCTGTAATCATGACCCCCACCTGTTTTGTTGTTTTGTTTTTTCTTGATTTGATTCTTTTAATCCCTTATCTTCTTCCCCACCCCTCATCTCTCTCTGTCTTGAAATTACGATCAAGAGTGTAGGAAACTGGAAGGTGATCTCGTGCTAGGCCTGTCCCAGGGGGACAGAGGTAGGAGAACCCCAGGCTTCGGTCAAGCCGGGGGCCGGGGCCAACCTCTCCAGGGTCCCGCAAGATGGCCTTTCAGGTCCCTGGACCCTTTCGGTCCCCTGACGCTCTCTGGCTTTGGCCACTGGGGTTCATGCCAGATGGAGCCAGACTCCATCTTTTAGTGAAGAGAAAACATTTTTGCCAGTAACTACTGAGTAATTATCCAGATTACCGCACGAAAAGCAAATTAAATTAACGACATCACCTGCGTAACATGGATTTGGATCCCTGCCAGTTTCCTAACCTTTTAAACTGAGCTCAAGTTAATTAAACTTTTTTTTTTTTTTAATCACTTTGATGGGGATATGGAAGGGGCGGAGTGGAGGAGAAGGGGAGGCTGGGGCAGTCAGTGAGGGAGCCTCTTGCCACAGTCTCATTGGAAAATGAGTATCTGTTGCTCTTGGGAAGAACCCCAAGAAGGTAGAGGGGTTCTCTTGTGAAAGCTGAGTGCATACTGTGTTAGCGCGTTAGCCTGGGGGCTTGAAATGTGGGTCTGTCTCTCTGGAAGGGGGAGGGTGACTGCTGAGGCTGAGCCTGGGTTCCTACTGGGGCGGAGCGTGCTTCCCCCCTGGGAGCTGGGACAGAGGAGAAGCGAGGCTGGAAGCGGACTTGCCACTTTGTTTTGCAGTTAATGGGACAGCTCTCTCACAGAGGGGGGTCACTCTAAGCCCCAAGTCAGCCAGGCCTCTCTAGGGTGGGCCCAGTGGAGGGGACCAGATTGAGTTAAGTTCCATAGATCTCTCTTGGATTTCTCTACTGTTGCTGCTAAGGAATCAGCTCAACTAATGCAACTGCCTCTCTTAACCAAATAAAGCCCGTGTGTGATTCTCCCCACCCCTCACCTCCACTTCCCTTCAAGCACTGACCCCAGCCATTGCTGGCCAGAGCCAGAGGCCACTAACAGTTTGAAGGAGAGCTACTCACTACTAATTAAGCTGGGCTTGGGGGCCCAGGGGAAGTAAGGTTCCTCTGAGCAACGGGGACTGAACCCCCCAAGAACTCTGGGGGTCAGAGGTGGTTCCAGCCCTTTGTGGAGTCAGATGAGGAGGGGATGGAACAGGTACCGGGCACAGCAGGTCCCCGCAAGGTCAGACGCCACGGCTGCCCTGCCCCGCCGCCCATGCGCTCTTCCTCCCCTGGAAATGAGGGTGGGGTAGGGCTTCCCTCCACGGCCACTGTAGGAGCCCAGGGAGGGCAAGGCACCTACCCCTTCCTCCTCATCTAGCTCTAGGACCCGGTTCCCACAGAAGGGATAACGTAGCCAAGAGATTGACAGTAGCACCCCATCCCCAAAATGGAATCACATGTTTGAACCGAAACACGCACTTTGTCCATAACCGAGGTTTCCTTCTCTGACATTTAGTGCCCTCCACAAAGGAGGCGCCCAGGCTCACAGTCAATTCAAGGAGACTTGGCATACTGTAACCAAAGCTGGTTATTTGTTGCATATGTTTTCCTGACTTCAAGCCCTTGATATGAGATACAATTTTTTTTAGATTTTTTTTAATTTGCATTTTCAGTTATTGGCAGTCATTGATGGTATTTGCTAAAGCAGCTTTTGTAAACATTTGGCTTTGAAAACCAGAAGTTTTAACCAGAATTAAAAAAAAAAAAAAAATCCCTTGTCAGATTGCGATTCACCAGTGGAGCCCAGCACCCAGCGTGGCCACATCTGCTGACCACATTTCCTGCCACTACCCACCCCCAAGAATTCAATAGTGCCTTGGCAAGTCAGCGGAATAGCAAATCTGCAAAAGTGAGTGGCAGGGCTGTTCGCTCCCCAGCGTCAGGCATGGCGAAGATGCCCGATTTCCCAAGCAGTGATCCCAGGAAGCTGTTAGCCCGGCCGTTTCCAGTCATGAGTTCAGTAGCCCGTTGTAGTCCGACTCTGAAAGCGCTCGGTAAAAAGTTGGACTAACTAGTATGTTTGTCTGACACATCTTCTCTCTCCTCCCGCTTCCCGCTTTATGCTCTCCTCTGGGCGTCCGTGACCGTCTGCACCCTGCAGAGCATACCTGGATGTCCAGGCAAGACTGGGCGAAGTTTCTGAGCGGCCCTTTGTTTAGGTGATGTCATCAGACCTGGACCCCCACCAGCCTCACTCCCTATCCCAACCAGAGATGGCTCACTTCGGATCGAGGGTTGACTACATCTCATCATCTCACGAATCTGCTGTAATATAAGACAACAGCTTTTAAATGTGTATATAACCCATGATTTTTGGTTTTGTTTTGTTTTGTTTTTTCTTGATGGTTTCCCGTCCTCTTCTCTCCCCCACCTCCGCCCCGCCCTTTCTCCTTTTAAATCTCTTTGAATCACATTTGGTAGTGATTTTGACTTAGTCCGGTAGTCATATAGCTTTAATATCTAGTTCAAAGCTAACCATAGTATAATTGTTATATTAAGGTATTATTTTTTTCTTAAAAAGATAATTTTTTTCTTTGCTTGTTTTGATTCTGTTCTCACTTTTAAAGGATGCTGAGATGGTAATATTACTCTCAATATTTTGGTACCAATTCTGAGACTGTATGGCTTTTCCGGTGGAGCGCGTACACCCGCGGAAGCAAAGTTGTGGAGCGGGAGGTGGGCATCAACTTTCTCCTTTGCGTCGTATAAGAAGTGAGATGTAGTAGGCTAATTAACAGACTCTATAGCGGTTCTTTTTTGTGACGTCTCTTTGTTAACCTAAGTATATCTATTTTCGGCAATAAGGTAAGGACGACCATGTTTTGAGTGTCCTCCTTTTCTATAAGTGCTTTTTTTCTGTTGAAAGAGGTGATATTATAAGGTTTTTTGAAATTGTGAATTCTAAAAAAAAAAAAAAGAAGCGTTGTAAATACAATTCCATTAACTACATAGAAACTATTAAGAAAGAGAGAATCAAAAAATATTTTTGTGAGGGAGTCGGTCCCAGGCAGTTCGATGCTCTGTGGAAGGCGGAGGGGAAGGCATGATAACCCAGTCAGTTCCCAGGAGGAAGGACACCCCCCCGCTGCCAGGACGACCCCCGGGAAAAGTTAGAACACTGTTTAGCTCCTTCTGTCTGTGTGATAGACCTAAGAACTGTATTAGTGTCATACCAGCATATTAACCTCTCGTCTGTGCACAGCTTCAAATGTTACCGTCTAGTTAGATTTTTATTTAAAATATGAAAAACTGCTTTTCCCAAGACGTTTTTTAAAAACAAAGCTACAATTTTAATATTTAACATATTTAAAGTTTCAAAGCACACCTGTTTGGCTTGGGTGGGGGGGGTGGGGGGACATTCTTTTTCAGTCTTAATTTTTAAATATTTGATCATTTTCTATTGTCCAACCATTTCAGCACCTCCAAAGGTCCCTAGGACACTTGGCCTCTCTTTGCTCCCCTGCCCCCCACTGCCCCCCCACAAGCCCCGGGGGGGCGGGGGAGGAGGGCCCTCGGGCCAGGGGCGGATAAGCCTGCATTAATGAAACCTGTTCTCCATTCACTTCCTATTTACAAATTAGGAGAGCAACCTTTTTTGGTTTATATATTTTTTTTAATACCTCAGTGCTGCAAGTATCACCAGAGAGGCTATGGAAGAATTTTTTTTTTTAATTTATTGTAGATGTAAACAGAATTTTAAAAATAAAAAAAGTATAAACATCGCTGCACTGTGACTGGTGGGAAAAACTGACAGTTTCCTGTTTGCACATGTTGAACATTTGGCTGTTATAATATATGGTCCTCGGTTGGGGAAAGATACTTATGATGAAGGATATTTTTTAATTTAACTTTTTTTTAATATTGGTAATAGGTCGGCAACAGCAACTCTAGAAGTACAACTCAATAGATGGCATTAAAACATATTGTAGTGTGGATATATATTTTTTCTTTTTTAAAATGTGATATTGATGTTTTATTAATATTTTTTAAATTGTTACGTTTATAAATTTGGTACTTAAGGCACAGCCAGTATGAGACACTGAATGCGACATTTATTATAAAAAGCTGCTGCACTCCTATTTTTATAAATTTTACTAACAAAGTAGACTAATGTAGACTTTCACAGACGTGGTAGGGCAAAAGCATCTTCAAACAAAAGGCTCCAAAATGCTAACTCAGAAAGAAAGAAAAAAAGCCTTTTTCAATTTTAATTAAACAGCAACAACATTTAAAAAAAAAAAATCTGTTTTTCCGATTAAATGTTAGGTTGTTTGGTGAGGGGTTTATTGTTTTGTTTTTTGTTTTTTTCTTTCTTTTTTTAATTTCCAAACAACCAAGTTGAGTAAAATGCTGGGCGCTTTTAAAATATCAAAACTTGTTTGAGTGATAAAATAACAAAATAGAGAAGTTTTATTAAAAAAAGAGAAAAAAGACCATAAATTCCCAGAAATTCAGTGTCTAGACTAGGGAATTTAATTACTCTTTTGTCCATGTTGGTGATGTACTGTAGGACCCTTCCTTTCTCTGCACCCCCGTCACCTCATAGAAGACTCTTTGTTGATCCCTGTCTGTTAATAATGTATAAAATGGCTATCTTGTAAGCGTGCTGTCCTCGTACTAGTGTAGTGACTTTTTTTCTTCTCTTTCTTCTAGTACATATTGATAGGTATAACGTACTTAAGGTTTAAAAAAATTAGACATAGTTATTCAGATTTAGGACCAGTAAGGATAGAACTTTCTCTTATTTATGGAAAAAAAATTGCTAATAATTTTGGGGCAGGTTTTTCCTTTCGGTTTTTTTTTTTTTTTCAATTTCAACTTTTTATTTTATTTTTGCTGATCTGATGTGGTTTCAACTAACCCAAGGTCTCATGATGTTCAAATGCCGGCAGACTCCGCGGCGTTTTGTAGATTCCCACCCCCCCCCCAACTGTGAAGGGGTGTGCCATACTACCTTAAATGCTAATGCTAGATATGCAAAACTGGATTTTTTTAATTTATTTTTTAAAAGAGGGAGGCATGGTATATTAAAATGATTTTACTAAGAGAAAAAATATTTTTTTAAGAATGCTCAGAAGAAATTGATAATCTGTGTGAATATGTTTTAGATGTTTATAATACCTTTTGAAGAGACCCAGTAGCCCATAGCACAAATCTCGTGGAAATCTGATATGTTTTAATGTGGCTACCTAGGTTAAGGTTCACGTTAGTCCCCCCACTCATCTAGAAGTCCATTTTGAAAGATTTTTGTAAATTATTTTAGCACTGATGTGTTCAGCCTTGTCTTTGTTTCAGTTAAGCTCAATGGCGACCATGGGAACCACCTTTTCGCCTTCCCCGGGGGAGAAACCCTTTTGGCTGATGGCTTTTCCCCCCGGAATCACAAAATAGCCACCGGGTGACTTTCTGGCTTCCAGATCCATCTGCCTGGGACCCCCGAACTCCTCTCCTCCCAAGCAGAGGGGAGTGAGTGGCATTAGCTCCCGGACCCATTCCTGGTTCTACCTGGACATGGAGCTGACGGGGACGGCCAAGCCTTTGGTCCCCTCCCCAGGAGCTTTCTCAGCCCTGGTTTGTGGCCTTCCTCACACCCACTGGGAAAACCAAACAGCCTCGTGTTCTATCCCAGTCGCTCATTGGCTTAATTCAAACGAAGTCCCGACAGGCCTTTTTACGTTTCTCTCCTTCATAACCGTCATCCTAATTTGAATCTGTAGCTTGGACTTTAAGGTAGCATGGCTCTATTGCTGTCCATTTCCTGTTTCACTGCACAGCAATTCACAGCCAGTGAATGTTACACACATCTTGCTAGACTAGTCTAAAAATCATTGGGTAATTGTTGGTTCTAATGACCTGAAAGGTGTTCAGTTTTTGTTTTCAGGTGTTTTTTTTTTGTTTGTTTTGTTTTTGTTTTAGGGTTGTTTTTTGGGGTGTTTTTTTTTTTTGACAAGGGGGGTTCTTTTTCATTTGGGGGATTTTGAAAAAAAAAATTGTTTTTTCGTTCCAAATAGAAAAACAAAACCTGTTTTGATCTTTAGTGCAAACGAGGGCTAGGGACTTAGCCACCACCACACCACTGCTTCATCCTGCCGTTCGCTCACTGCAGCATAATCAAGAATAAAGCAATATAGTTTACTACATTTTTTATTGAAGGTCAGCCATGCTTTCTGTATTATATTGCATATGAAATTGTTTACAAAAGAAACACTAACTCATACTTTATCGGTTGGGAGTGGCACGCAGAGACAGAGGGAGACTGTGCCGGGGGGTAGGGGTGCGGGGCAGAATTTTCTTTCTTCAGTGTGCTTCACCAAGCCGGGCTACCTTCCAAGGAAGAGAAAAGGGAGGGAGGGCAGGGGGAGGCAGAGGGATGGAGGCTGGCAAGCACATTGAAGAGAGACACTGGTGGGCTCCTCCGCCCTCCCCTAAGCAGAAAAGCAGCAGAATCAGCTCAGCCCGGTCCTGGGCATAGACACTACCCAAGGAGATGCTGTACGTTAAGCAATACTTTAATACTGTAATATGTTTGTTTGTTTTCTTTCTTTCTTTTAACCAAAAAGTAAGTAAACTCAAAAAATATATATATATATAAATAAAACCCACCCCTCTGGGGAAGCAACCTTAACTCAAACACTTGGCTATCAAATAATCAGAATGTATTGTCTCAGACAGGACTTCATTTCCGGGAGGCAGGGGCACGAGGGGGGGGGGGGGTCTGAGAGCCAAAAGTTCCAGAGCCTCCCTAGAAGGCTCTCAGCTACTGTATTCTGTACATACTGCACCATCCTGTGTGGAATCTGTGAGTGTCCTCTCGAGTGGCGTGGGCTAGCCAATCTGCCGTTCATGGTGTATTGTAAACGCGGAATTCCATATGTAATAGGATGCAAGTCTAAGCGTTTCATGTGGACATAAATGTATCTAAATAAAACTTTCCCTAGCACTGTGGCTGACCTCACCCTTACTTTTATACTTTAGTATGAAACTGATGACAACTTTGGTAGTGAGTATTTTTTTTATATATATACATATATATGTATCTATCTATATATCGCAAGCATCTTTCAGGTCTTTGTGTGTGGCTTTCTTAAAGCCCTGTTGTAAAAAATTACTATGTGGATGGCAGTCTCTCACATCACAGATGTGGAAAGTATAATTTTATATTTGTATTTTCAAATAAATAAGTTTGTGAAAGGTTTCCATCCTCTACTGTGGTCCAGAAATCAATGTGTTTGTCTGACAAAAAAAAATAATAATAAAATAAACTGTTTTGAACAGAGTTGTCTGGTATTCTTTCACTTGCAGGGGAGGGCTGGGGGGGGTCCCTGTTGCTTGGTTTGTGGGGGGCGAGTGTCCCCAGTCATACCTGCGTCCCCTTACCTCTCAGTCCCTTATGAAGAGACAAGAGAGTGTCGAAGAAGCTAAGTGGCTCTCCAGGTTCCTGGCCTCTGCTATCAACAGCCTGCAGGAGAAAGCACAGAACCAATTCCGTGACCCTTGAGTAGGAGTCTGAAAGCGTATGAGGAAGCCCAGCCTTGATCCTCAAGTTCAAAGTCTTCCTTAATGAAGAGAGTTTTGTGGGATCACAACATGAAAGGTGTAGAAAGAAACAGACCATCTATGACACTTCTGCCTTCTATCAAATCACTGAGAGAAAAGAAAAGAAAACTGAGACACAGTTCATTGGGGGCAAGAGCCAAGGCTTGGTGGTAGCAGAGTCAAGACATGGTCTGAACCACAGGGTTCCACGGGTTTTAAGCTCTGGAGATAGGGATGAAGCTTCCTGTAACTGCTTCCTCAGAGCGTTAGGTGAAGCCCTCAGGACATGGCCACCTTGGGCCCCCTCCTCCAATGTCCTGTCTCCCACTTATTTCAGTTTTACCTTAGGGAGGTTTCTGCTACACAAAAGTCCAAGAAGAGAAGAAGAGAAGGGGTCCCTTTCGATGCAAGGCTGGAGACAGGAGAATTTGTTTCTAGGCCCATATATAAAGTCCACAGGTAAAGCTTCAGCACCCTCCAATGTCTTGTTAATCTTGTTTGAGGATCAAAGAGCATAACCTCTGCAGTTCCCTAGAAATGAAAGACCAATGAGAGCTCAGTTGAGAAATCCTTTAAGGAATTCTGAGAGGAGCAGGACAGAGACATGAAAAAGTTCATCTTCATCCTCATCCTGACTGCTCAGCTCCATCCCAGAAGCCCAAGGAGAGAGCTGGGAATGGGGGCATCAGCAGTAGGCCAGGTGAGGCACACACATGATCCAGTTAGCCCTGTGTGTGTTGTGTGACTGGCTACATGTTCATGGAGGATAGGAAATTTCCAATCTGGAGAAAACCAAACCTTTAGGTAGAAACATTAAAAATATTAAATAGAAAACAAATCAGCAAAAATTAGGAAAAGGAAAAGAACATCAGGGTTAATCATAAGCATAATAACTGAAGTAGGATGGAAGGAACGCTAATGAGGTAATCCATCATTATCTAAATACAAACGGATTGCATTTTCTACCATTGTAGGACAGGTGTGTTTAGAAAAAAAAATTATCTGCTATTATAGAAATTGTTAAATGATAAAGATGGCTGAAAATAAGCAAACACAAAAAAGGGCAGGACTTGAAATGTCAATTGGTCAAACAGGGTGGACTTTAAAGCACTCAATGGAATATTCTGTAATGACAAAAGACACAGGAAGATCTAGAGGTGAAAAACCCTGTGCCTCAATTACCAGGAAAACTGAACACTTAAATCAGAAACTATTAGAATTGCAAAGAGAACTTGATAAAAATTAAAATACAATTATAGAGACTTTAATGCACCTCTCTTGGAACTAGACATGTATAATAGACAAAAATAAAGACAGAGAAATTGTATAATGCAATTAGTAAGTGATCACCAGACTATAGAATCTTTAAATAGAGAATGTACATTTTTTTGGCCACTTATCCATGGAATATATGCAAAAGCCCATTGTGAGGCAAAATATTAATTATGTATTAACTGATAAATATTAATCATGTAATTATTAATGCTTAAATGTTAGCTGAAATTATTTAAACAAATAGCAACTTTGTGGTCCACATCACATGATCATAATCCTATATAATTAGAGATAATTAAAATGTGGTTATTACCATTATAACTGCACAAAAATTGAGAGACCCAATTCTGTACATTCTTGGATCAAAGAAAGTTAAAATACAAATAAGTGGTCTAGAAAGCAACAAAAAGCATACATTCTATCTGAACATGTAACACAGAGCAAAAGCTGTACTCAGAGAAAAACAGTTTAAAGGTCTTCAATGGAAAAAAATTATTTTTCATTGAAGAAATTTATTATTCATCTTAAGGTAGTAAACAGCACCAAAAAAACTAGAAAGGAGAAATTGGTAGAAGCTAAAAGTTGTAGAAGAAAACAATAAGGGTGTCTGGGTGGCTCAGTTGGTTAAGCTTCTGCCTTCAGCTTGGGTCATGATCCAAGGGTCCTGGGATCAAGCCCCACATTGGGTTCCCTGCTCACTAGGAAGCCTGCTTCTCCCTCTCCCACTGCCTCTGCTTGTGTTCCCTCTCTCGCTGTCTCTCTGCCAAATAAGTAAAATCTTTAAAAAAAAAAAAAAAATTGGATGTAAGGGGCGCCTGGGTGGCTCAGTGGGTTAAGCATCTGCCTTTGGCTAGGGTCATGATCTCAGGGTCCTGGGATGGAATACCCCATCATCAGGCACAGTTGGGACCCTGCTTCTCCCTCTGCACCACCCCCCACACATACACAGACTGTGCCCTCTTGCTCTCTCTTTCTCAAATCAATAAAATACTTTAAAAAATAGAAAGCAATAAAATAATTGATGGGATGAACGAAACCAAAAGCTGGATTTTTTAAAAGATTTTATTTATTTATCAGAGAGAGAGAGCACAAGCAGGCAGAGGTGGAGAGAGAAGCAGGCTCCCTGCCGAACAAGGAGCCGGATGCAGGACTCGATCCCAGGACCCTGGAATCAATACCTGAGCAGAAGGCAGTGGCTTAACTGACTGAGCCACCCAGGCATCCCCAAAAGCTGGATTTTTACAAAGACTAATAAGACACCCTGAATAAAGAAAAAAAGAGCAAAAATATGCAATGTGAGGAATAAGAGATAAGAATGAGAAAAGAAGAGCTAGAGCAACAAATCTAAAAATTTTTAAAAAGCAGAAAGTTTTCTAGCAAATACCAAATTGGTCAGAAGTAGAAAACCAGAATAAATATGTTACCACAAAAGATATTGAAAGGGTAATTAAAGATCTAATATTGAAAAAAGGACTGGGTTCAAATGGGTTTACAAATGAGTTTTACCTAACTCATAATTCCATTGCTATTTAAACCATTCCAGATGAGAAAAAAATATGGAAAGCTCTCCTGTTTTATAATGTTAGCATAGCCTTGATGTCAAAACCCAATATAGAGGGAAGGAGCAAGATGGCAGAAGAGTAGGAGATCTAAATACAATGGGGTCCCAGGAGTTCAGCTAGATAGTTATCAAACCATTCTGAACACCTAAAAATTCAAACAGGAGATCAAAGAGAAGAAGAGCAGCAATTCTAGGAACAGAAAACCAAGCACTTTCTGGAGGGTAGGACGTGCGGAGAAGTGAATCCGAGGTGATATAGGGGAAGAGAGACTATGGGGGGAGGGGCGGCTCCTGGCAAGTGGTAGAGCAGTGGAGCACAAAATCAGGACTTTTAGAAGTCTGCTCCACTGAGGGACATCACTCCAGTGACTAAGCGGGGGATGGAGCCCTCGCATGGACA
>PISX010009711.1:0-74498 GCA_004024625.1 Mellivora capensis | reverse complement strand
AAAAATGGGTTGGTCTCAGTGACTCACTTCTAACCTCTAAAACAAACTGCTTCTTCTGGATCTCTTGAGGGATCCTTGCCTTTGGGCTCCAGCCGCCATAAAATTAGGAATCTTAGGCCATATAGAGAGGGTCCATGTTGGCCAACAGCCTCCAGCTAATAACATTCCCTGAAATCCTAGCCAGACAGCAACTTCAGCTGCCAGACTCTATGAGGAAGGCTTCAAGTTGGAAAGCCTTGGAAAACTTTGGAAAGCCTGGAAGCTTTCAGGCTTTCAAGAAGCTCCAGAGGCTCACTCACCAATTTGAGCCTAGTCAACTCTCAAATAATAAGAGATAATAATAATAATAATATACTGTTGTTGTTGTTGTTGTTGTTGTTGTTGCTGCTGCTGCTGCTGCTGTTATATGCCATTAAGTTTGGGATGGTTTGTTACATACCTGTAAATAACAGAATGGAAACAGGGGTACAGAGTGAGGAGAGAACACTCACAGCTTTCAGTACTATTTGTAGGTATAGGCAACAACCCTCAAAGACCCAGTTGATCTACATAGGAAATAGCTCTCCGCATATATAAAAGGAATATAGTGCAAGCTCTGATGATTTGTCTTTGCCCCTCTGATATCAAGTCATCCTGCACATTTTGCACGAAGAGAAGAATCGAAGAGCTTGCTTTGCAGAAAACAAATCCCGCTTAGTCCATTCCTTCCTATTCAGCACATAGTGCAGCAAAAAGGTCAGGATTGGATGGTTGAAATGAACTTTCCCCATACTCTAAAAGAAATGAATGCTCAGGGCTCTCTGTACACATATGTATGAGTGAAAGGTGAACAGAATCTCTCTCCAGACCAAGATTCACTGCTCTACCCAGCCCTAGATCCCGTTCCCCAGCACTATCATCCCACCTCATTGCTTAAGGATCTTTCACCATCTATGACTTCTCTTATTCCTTCAGCTTCCATTTCTCCCTTTCTACTAGTTGCCCTGTTTCCTTAAACAGCTTAAATCTTTGCCTTCTTACAACAACAACAACCAAACTTTCCTTTACCTAATTATTTCCCTATTGCTTACAAATCAACAGACATTAGAAGGTCTGCCATGAACCAGTTACTACACAGTATATGTGCTGCCGAAGCGAGCACAACCAGTTACTACACAGTGTGCTGAACTTTGGAGATACAATCAAGAATCTCCCAGACCAATGAAGGAGCTCAGGTGCCAAGAAACTGCTCTTCAGAAGGAAATTTCCTGCCAGAAGTTCTACTCTCTTGATTTCCCATTTTTCCCTGTCCGATCACAATTTTTCTTGCTAGGATTTCACTTCCACCCCTACTGTTTCACTGTAAGTAGTCTTACCCAGGCCCCAATTGCTAAATCCAAAGAGCTGATTTCATCCCTCATCTCACCTAATGACCACTGCTGACCACACTGTCAGACTTAGAACTTCCTTCTTCTTTAGAGTAAATGTAATGTTTTCTCATAACTGTATTTTTAGTTCAAAAATAGTCAAATAGCCAAGAAAGAAAAGGGTGATAGTAGAATGCAGAGAAATTTTTTTAGCACAGTGAAACTATTCCATATGTTATAATGATGAATACATGTCACTATATATTTGTTAAAAACCCATGGAATGTACAACACCAAGAATGAACCCTCATGTGAACTATGGATTTGATCAATAATGATGCATCAATGGTGTTTCACTGATTGTAATAAATGTTACAGAAAAGTGCACAAATCACATGTGTACAGCTCGGTGAAGTTTCAGAGCAAATAATAACCAACACCCCCCCCCCAAAAAAACCCCAGCACCCAGTTTAAGAAACAGAGCATGATATGTGTTTTAATCTGACTGCTCATCCAGACATCTCAGCCCATTAACAGAAGACCCAGCCATGTGTGATAAATTCAGTTGTCATTGACAACTGCTAACTCTTGGTCTTCACACACATTTTTCTATTTTATCATCATGAAGGTATATTTGTCCCAGTAGGGGAATAGAACATATTTATTAACACTTTGTTGTCTTGATTTATGATGTTTAGGTATTTTCTGGGCCCTCCATCAGTTGGTACTTTATCCCAAGTTCCATGAAGATTAGGGCTTGGTCTGCCCATGACTTCTAATTTAAAAGGCCCTCTGTTTAAGACCTCCTTAATGCTCTGCACTCTGCAGGTCCAATAGAGAAAACTTACCTACCCACATATTTCTCCCCTGCCCCCCAGTTCAGGTTTGTTTTATGCTGTTATTCTATCTCATAAACCATATTCTTCTAATCTAATTAGGTCCCTCGTATGCTTAAAACTCTTCCAAAAAATTGGGAGGGTAGGAGTTAGTGGAAGTAAGCTAAATTCTTCATCTTTTACTGTGAAGAGTCTGTAAGTACTGTAAAGTTTGAAAAATCAAGAAATATGAACATAAACATATTTTTTTAAGATTTTATTTATTTATTTGACAGAGAGAGAGATCAATCATAAGTAGGCAGAGAGGCAGGCAGAGAGAGGGGGAAGCAGGCTCCCTGCTGAGCAGAGAGCCCGATGCAGGGCTCAATCCCAGGACCCTGAGATCATGACCTGAGCCAAAGGCAGACGCTTAACCCACTGAGCCAGCCAGGTGCCCCAGAACATAAACTTATTTATTATGAAAATAAATAGAAACTATAAAAACTGAAGACTAGAACTAAGGGAAGGGACAAGGAAGTGGAAGACTTGTAGTTTTCATTTTGTGGCTTTCCATAATGTAAGGTTATTAATTATAAATTATAATAATTTAAAGTGAAGATATATATAAATATATGTAAATATTTTATTGATTTATTTATTCTATTAGCTTTCCAGTGCCCTTGGAATAAACTCCAAATTTCTTGTCATGAGTTGGTCACAATATGATGTCAGCCCATGCTACTCTCAACTTTGACACTCTCCCACATTTAACCTGCTCTCCAGCCACTCTGAATTCACATACTGAACTCCTCAAAGGCACTGTGCTTGTGTTTTTGTACAAGTTGGTCTCTCTACCTGAAATGTAAATCTCCTTTCTGTGTCCTGGCAAAGTCTCCCTTGTCATTTAAGATTTGGTTGTGTCATGTGCTCCACAAATACTTTCCCGAGTCTCCCCAACTCTTCCCATGGGTTAAATGGTGCTGCACCCTTGAGCTCCAATATCTCCCTAAAACGTGCTTATAATATATCAACAAAACATGGGAAAGATACTGTATCTCCCATAGGCTGGAAGCTTTCTGAAAATGGGGGTTATTTCTAACTCCTGTGCCAAGTTCAGGGCAGGCACCAAATGAGTATTTCATAGATATTGAAAAATGAACAATGAATCAACAGCTTACATCTTTCATCACTAAAATGAAACGGTTACAACCAAAAGGCCAGTTTCCTTTAAGGGTCTTAAATTAAAAGGCAATAGAACAGCTGAAAGAAATGAACAAAAAATATGAACTGACAGGTCACGAAAAATAAGATATAAATTACTCTTAACCATATGAAAAGATAATGAATCTGATTCATAAAAAAGGAAATGCAAATTAATTCAGTGATATCATTTTTGAACTATTGATAACACTGTATTATTGGGAATAAATGGGATGAGAGCCTCTCTCGAACATCAGTAGGACCTCTATGCAAAGCAAATTGACAATAAAAATTTGAAACGTCAACACTCCTTCTCAAAGCATTTCTACTTCACACAAGGTTGAGAAGATGCATATACAATAATATTCATTCCAATCCAGAGCCATATATGACGTTCCAGTCCACAATCACCTTTCACCTCTGAATTTGAATTCTGTATCATTTAATCGGAGCTTAGTATCTACTATTTATCACCAGTTATTTCCCCAACCAGATAGTAAGTTTCTGAGGTCAGGACTATGTGTTAAACCACTCTGTCCTTCTCAGTGTCTATCACTATAATGAACACGTGTGTTCAGTGTGCATTCTTTTCACAGGACACATGGCTTCCTCTGGGAAATCCCAAAGTCACTCTAGAAGTTCATGTGTCATCCCAAGAAAAATCAGTCTTACCTGAGTAACCACTGCCAGAAGCTAAGAGAAACTGAATCAACCAGGGTCAAGCCCAGTAAATCTACTTTGATCTTCTAATAAGATTTCATTAAGAGAAAGAGGGGCTTCTTCTCCCTAATTTTAACCCACTAGTCTAAATTAATTTTAAATTTTAAATATAATTTTTAATTTATATTTTTAATAAAGTATACTTTGATTTTTTTAAATTTAATATGCTTTTTAAATATTTATTGTTTTACACCTACAATGACCTCCCTCTCTTACTGGCGCCTAGAATTTAAGGAGCGTTAAGAAATACAGGAATAGAATGAGACTACTCAGCTAGAAGAATCTTGAAAGACTTTACTGGTGTGTAATGTCCTATAGTGCAAGGAAGAAAGCCAATGTTCCTGGTCTTCACATATATATTTAATTCAAAAATAACTATGAATTTCCCAGACTCCTTCCAAGAGGTGCTCCTTTTCATTAGTTCATATAATAGAAGGAAGAGAAGGAGAAAATCTTACTGATCCCTTGTGGGGGTCTTGTATCTTCTGCTATTCTACAATCTATAACACCCCAATGGGTAGTATGTTCGAGGAAGCAAGCGTCCCAAGTTTCACATGTCAGCAGATATGAATACTGTCCTGAATGTGGTAGTAACATTTAGTTATTCAGAGTTATCAGAGACTAATTATTGAGCAGGTCAACAAGACAAGATACTATGGAGTCAAGGTCTGTGTATCCGCAAGTAATCTAATCTATGAGTATTTATGAATATCAGTAAGCATGAAGGTGGAATTACTAGTTACATGCTGTAAACTTCACGAAATAGAAAATCCAACTCAAATACCTTAAATAATACAGCTACTTATTGTCTCACATGACAAGAAGTTGAAGAAAGAACAGTTTCAGTGTTGGTTCAATCTGCAGCTCAACAATGTCATCAGAACCTGGGTTCCGTCCCTCTTCCTGCTCTGCCTACCTCAGCATGTTCTTCTCAGGCTAACTCCCCTCACGGTCCCAAAATGACTATTCCAGATGCCGCTTACAGACACAACACTCTGTAGCAGAAAAGAGACTTTTTATTTCCGTAGACCTTTTTTTTAAGAGCAAGGAAAAACTTAGAACACACTGCCATGGCTATTGGTCAGAATACTGTCACGTATCCCTGCTTACGACAGTCACCAGTGAGAAGATAGGACCACTATTCTGGCTTAAACCAATCATTATCCACTCCCTGGAACTCCCCAGAAACACATGGAGGGGAGATACCTGAACACAATTACAGTTCTGTGTGTTGCCAAGGAGGGGGAAATGGGTATTGCTTCTGAATATCTGAATGTGTCTGAAAATGTATATACTAATAGAATACATTTCACCAATTTAAGAAATGCTGAATCTTCATCAGTAGTCCCCAATCTTCCCAAGTCTTTTCATAGTAGTCAGTTCATCTAATCTGTCAAAGACCAAAACAGGTTGCAGATATTTAATCACATAAAAGATGTTCATTCATCCATCCATTTATTCATTCAGTTAAGATCACCCGAGAACCTGTCATATTCAAGACAGAGTTCAGCATGGGAGACTAAATAATATAAAGTTTATATCATCAAGAAGTTTATTATTTCAGGAGTGCCTGGGTGGCTTACTCTGTTAAGCGTCTGACTCTTGATTTTGACCCAGGTCATGGTCTTAGGGTAATGAGAGTAAGCCCTGCATCCAGGCTTCATGCTCAGTGGAGCGTGAATTCTTACGATTCTCTCCCTCTCCCCTTCCCCACTGCTCACACTTTCAAAAAAAAAAAAAAAGAAAGAAAGAAATTTATTATTTGTAGAATGACAAACTCTAAAAAGGATATAATAGTTTCTTATGTTATAATGTGAAGGTGCTTTTTAAACTAAATTCACCAAAAAAGCCCACAAGTTCCAAAAATTTTTCATGAGTTCTAGCCTAAATTTATGAATAAAATTCATTATTTTCTTAAAAGAAAGTGATGGAAACCTTGGTGCTAAATTGTTGAATTTAAGAGTTATAGGAAATTGTAGGTGTATTCAAATAATCCTTACTGACAAATATCAAACATAAAATATTTATATCTATAAAACAGGAATGTGATGCTGGGCAAAACCCCAAAACAATGGCATTTATTTGGGGCAGAGTTATAAGAAAGAATATGAAAACTATTATAAGTATCAGGCTTGAGGTTCTTTAGTCTAAATCCCTCACATACTGATAACTATAAAGTAAGAGTAGACTCTGCCATTAAGTTCCAAGGACATCCCCACAACTAATTCCAAACCTAGTATTCTCCAGGTCACAGATTTTTTCTTCTGAGATCTGAGCCAGGAAGCTTCTTCTCACATTACTCCTAAAAAATAACCTCCCCCTCAAGCCCATCAAGATGCATTTCAGGAAAAATCAACCAACTGAATTAAACTGCGCAGAAAAGACTAAAGAAGGGACCCAGGAGAGAAATTTTTACTGTATTAAGAATCATTCCACTTTTTTGGTTGATTTTTAACTCCTGCTCATCCTAGATAATTCCTGTTTTGAGAATGAAGATCTAATTTATTCTATCAAGAGCTCAGTAACCAAGGGGCAGAGAGGCAAGCATCCTGTCAGTGCCTCAGTAGCCCATATGTGTGGACATTAGAGAAAGGTGTTCTCTCCCAGTGGACATAGCTTTTGCAGGTGAGTAACTTATGGGGATCCTACTGGATTTCAGCCCCCTCCAGCCCCTTGGCTTGGGGCCCTTGAGTGCAGCATATAACACATAAATGCACACAGTAGCCCTGAATGATGAAGAAAAATCTGGGAATTCCTGAGGCTGTTCGTGTAGACTCAGAACTTGAATGCCATCAACAAAGTCAGGATAAATTCATTCTGCCATGATCTTTATTCATTACTGACATCCTAGACTGCTGGTGCAATGATCTTAATCATCTGACCTTTTAGAGGCAATTTCCTGAACTTGGCTGGACAGATCAGGCTAAATGCTACATTTGGCCCTATTTTTAAATTGCCCAGATGGTGTGAATGGGTGTGTGGCTTGGGGTGCCCACGTATGCTGGACTGCTTCCAGGAACTGTTTGTACCTTGGGTATAACCAGCAGCTGTGGATGGGAGTCAGGAGTGAGGATGAAGGAATGGTAAGGACTGGGTCAGTGCCCTCCTTATCTGAGTAAAACTGATTTCACCAGTTACCTGTGAAAGTCTGAATTCCAGGGGGGGTCACTCTTGGTTACCCATAAAATGGCATCCAAGTTCAGACTGAAAGCACAGGTGATGGGCAGAAAGTAGGAGGCTAATTCTGAGACAGCTGCTTCTGACCTTTGCAGCACCCAGCCCATGTTGAATTTGACTGTGCTATGTGTGGAAGAGTTCGCAGGGAAAGTAGTCCTGTTCGTTACATAAGACAAGGCCATATTTTTTGCCCTCTGCTTGCTGTGACTCAAAATTTACTTTGTTTCCTTGGAGATGAAGAGGATTTGATGCTTAGAAAAGAGCAGAAACGGCAAACACGACTTGAGAGAAGAGGAACCACAATTCCCAAGATTTGTAGGCTTTTAGCAATAATGTGCAGGGGACTCCATCGTTCTGAAACAGCTTCTCCTTCTCTTTACTTATGATGTTCCCATTCCTTCCACCTAAAATGGCTTTCCCTCTGATGAAGTTTCTTCTTTCTTCTTCTTAAATGATCCGTGCCCTTCTTTCAAAACAGATATTTAACATTCACCACTCCCAAGAAGCCTTTAACACATCCAAACTGATTGCTTCCAGCCCTACAAATGCAGATGGTGGCTGGAACTCAAAGATGTGCTTGTAGCTAAAATTGTGGCTTGGGTCTAAGTCAGCAAACTGCAGCCTGCAGGCAAATCCAGCCCACAGGCTGCCTTTGAACAGCCCATGAGCTAAGAATGGATTTTACGTGATAAATGGTTGAAGGAAAAAAATCAAAAGAATACTCATATTGGGTGACATATGAAAGTTATATGAAACTCAAATATCAATGTCTACAAATAAAAGTTTATGAGGATACAGACATGCTCATCTGTTCACATACTGTCTATGGTGGGTTTTGCACTCCAGGGGCAAGAGTTGAGTAGCTGCACAAGACTGTGTGTTTGCCAAGACTAGACTAGTTATTCTCCGGCGCTCTCCAGAAAAAGTTTGCCCATCCCTATCTAAGACATTAAATGTGTTAGCAATGTTAAATAAGAACATCTCAAAGAAATAAATTTCAGGCAAACCAACCAAGCAAAGGCTATCAAAGGGTCGCATGAAGGTGTAAGCCCATAATTCAGAGTAAGTGGTTATCCAGAGGAGGAGCAGAGCACTTCAAGAAGAAGGAGAAGAAGGAGGGCTAGATGAAGTCTACATTTTACACTTGGCATGGAAGGAGAGAATAATGCCCATGTTGCTCACTGCCACGTCCCCAGGACCTAGCCTGCTTCTTGGAGCTTAGCGGGCGGGTGCTCATAAAGTAGTTACTGAGTGAATGAAGAGGAAGGGAGGGAGGAGGAAGAAGCATGAAACAAGTGAAACAAGGGTTGGAAGTGGAAGAGTCTCAAACTCAAGTATGTCTGCCCTTGTATAATATGCCATGGATTCTCAAGAGTTCAGAGCTAACATACCATTTGGAAGCTAACATATCAAATGTTAAGTACGCACCCAAGAGACAAAAGATATGACCACACTATGGTTACAGCCATGATGCCCATTCGAGCCCACCTTTTCCACCCCTTCCTCCATCACCAGACACTTACATATTTAGTCCAGAGACTAAATTGAGACTTGGAGATTAACGAGGGGAAGGAAATCGAATATAAAGCTCATGAAATAAACAGCACCACTTGTTGATCTTTGATTAACTGGCTCTTCTTTCCGAAACGGGGCCTCTTTTTCTTTCTCTCTCTCTTTGCTTGCAGGTGACACCCACACATATCCTTCAGGGTTGGCAGAGATGCTCACTCAGATAACAACTGGAGTTCATGCTGCACATTTTCGTCTTCATGTGTCATCATCACCAAGTAAAACCACAACTATAGGAAAACAAAGCTGTTTGCTGCTCTTTTGTCTCAACTGACATTTCCAACCAGCTCTCACAACTTGTTCTCTGGAGCCAGAGGCACGTTTAATCTGTCGTTGAGATAGCACTATCAGATGCAGTGTAAGGAGAATCCAGCCCACCCCTATCCTGAGATAAATTCACCCTTCTGTGACTTTTTGTCCTCTCAAATTCCTGGCATGCCAAAACTTTCATAGTTTCAGTTGGCAAAAAGGATAGGAAACAGGGCTTGGAAAGCATACAGTCTGGTCTTCAGAGTGGCCTCAACAATGGGGTCAGCTTATAAAAGACAAAATATTCTTGGTTCACCCATATTTCATCCCAAGCTTTTTTTAGTTATGGAACCCAAGTGTCCATACACCCTGAAAAGAACTAAAGGAACTGCCGATGAAGTATGCTCTGGACAGTGGTCTAGGTTTCTAAGGGCTGAGAACCCGTGAATCTTCAGAGGGAAAACACACCCTCCTTTGGGATGTCAAAGCAGAGAAAGTTGAGAGGTCCACCCACTCAGATTTGTGCCTGAAGAACCAAACTTCTTGTGAGGACCAGGAAAACTGACAAAAAGTCAAGAGTTAGAGGGGTACCTCAGTTTAGGAGACACAGATAAGTTACCAAACAAGGGTCTGATATGACTCCCCCACCCTCCCTTTTGCTGCTGCTTAGTGTGATGGTTAAACATCCTTTAAGATGGATCCAGAAGTTTCTTTGATTTTTCTCACTCTTCCATTATCTTTGTTACAGGCAAGATGAGAGAGGAGAAAGGGGGCTGCTTTAAAAGAAATCCCCATGTTTTATTAGACTGGGGGAAAAGAGGTAATTCGGGGCTGTGAACGATTACACCATTCACATAGTTAGTGGCTAGAACACGGTGGGAGGTCTGTCAGGTGAAGTTATGAAGTTTGCATTTTATTTCTCTTTGAACTCGTGTTTCAGGGTACTAGAACCTTTTCACAGAACTAGGTTACACTATTTTTATTAGCCCAACAAAGGAGTACTTACTGAGCAGATTCATTTAAGGCTAATTTTGACCAATCTTGTCCCTTTCCGACTGAATTGTTTCATCCAGTTGAATTCATGAGTGACTAGCTAATTTCAGTCTTTCTTGGAGTAGAATGACACATATAAGCTCTTTTTTTTTTTCAAGTTCAACTTTATTTAACTTAATGAGCTCTATTTCAACAAAGAAGAGTCGCTTTGGAGAAGAACTCACGGCACGCCTATCTGACTTCAGGCCACTTTGAAAGCATAGTTTGCAATGAAATAAATAGGAGCTTCTATGTAAATTTCATACCAGCTCTGTGTATCTTGTTCAAGGACTTTCCCCTACCCACAAGCTCTGTGTCTGTGGACCTGTCTGTGCATGGTGATTAACATGTCTGATTTGAATTTTCAGCTTACTTACTTACTCCAAGTGCTCCAATTTTGTTCATTGTTGTTCTTTTATTTTTAAATTATTGCAAAGCCATTAGAGTGTTCAGTTATGAGCATAACAGGTAAAGCAGCTGAAATTGTCTGCCGCCAACATTCTCATCTTCGAGCTCTTTTTGAATCATAGCCAGGCAAGGCATTTAAAGAATTTGTTGGGGGGGGGGGAACAGAGAGGGAGAGAAATGAGTAGCAATTCAATAGTAAAATGGGATTTAAAATAGGCAACATTTTTAGAAGTCTTAGTCTAAAGTAATATTTAAAACATAGTCAAGAGTCCATTAAGAATAGATGTGGAAACTTCAGTGGAGAATCAACCTACTTTTGACTGGGCTTATTTAGCATGACTTTTCAAGATGTTTCTTTCTAAAATTATTAGTTTTCCTCACTGCACAAAAATCTCTAAAATGTGAATGAACTTCCATCCATCAGGTTTTCTTTCACCAATTTCAGTGCTAAATATATATATATGTATTATCTTCTGTTTCACTGACAAAATGGATTTTGGTCCTTATTAATAAAAAAGTAGAAAACATAACTGTCTTTCTCCTTCTCTGAATGTGATTGGTACATTTAAACTGACCATTAATCCATAAGGTATGTTAAAGTCATTCATTAAATAAATATTTATTTCATGCCAGGTACTATTCTAGGCTTTGGTGATATGGCAATCAACAAAGCAGACAAAGTTCCATCTCTCATGGAGCTTACACTCTAGTTTGGGGAAATAAACAATAAACAAATAAATAAGTAAAAAATCTAGTGTAAGAGAGGGTGAGATGCTTTGGGAAAAAGGCAAGTCAGGAAAGCATATAGGGTTCAGTGGGGTGGGATGGGGAGGTGGTTAACTACTGTGGATGGTGACATTTGAGCAAGGGCCCGAAGGAAATGAGGGAGAAAACCAGGTGGATATCTGGAGACAGACATTCCAGATATAGGAAACAGCATGTGCAAAAACCCTGAGATGAGAACATGCCTGTGATGTTTGAGGAGGAATATGTCAGAAAGTATGCATATATCTATAACAGAGATTTCCTAAGCCTCAAATCTCAAGAAGTCACTCAGTCCAGGACTTGAGAAAGTCATTGCCATGGTCCTTGACTTGGGTTAATAACCAGTCTATGGCAGTGATGACCCTGGTTCTGGGTCCATCACTGCCACCATCTCCAACCTCCAGCATGTACTTGAATTTAACACTGGGATCAGTCCCTGAGTAGGCTGTGGTTCTTATCCAGCAGTGCAAAAAGCTGGAATAAGGGATCCGACATCCATTTAACCATCAACATCCCCATTAAATTTGCCATGAGAACTAGTGGTTCACTTAGTGAACCCAAGGGACCGATGGGGTCAAGGCTGAAGTCTGATCTCTCTCACAGAGCATTCACGTCACACAGAATGCACACATCCCAGAGATATAAACCATTGGTTTGATGAGAGATTGTGACTAAAGCCAAGTAAACAAACCAGGAGTGTACCTTGCTTGAAATAAAACTAATATATGAAAGTTTGGTATATTTTTAAAAAGCTGAACTGGAGATTTATTTAAAAAAAAAAAAAGATTTATCCCACACCATTTTTAAGTAGCAAGTTTTCTCCAGATTCATGACCAAAAGTTAAACATACCTGCTCTGAAAGACAAATGCTAAAGCTTAAATTAAAAACGGGCACATGGTAGTTCAGTAATTTTACCACTGAATACACAGAATATAATGTACACTTGGTCTCTTTAACTTGGCCTGCTCAGCCCAAAATAAGTGAGCTCACAATCAAAAATTATAGAAATACTACTAATTGTCAGACTCTTACAATAATAGCAGCAAATGGCATTGTTTTCTTCATAATTATCATATCTGAAACTGTAAAACCATTGCTCTAACCACTGTTTTTAAACCATTTCTTGGCCCATACTAATAGTGAAAACGGACTTCCCTATTAACATTTCTACTTTGGTTCTGTTCAGAGTGAGTAAGAGAAATCTAAAGTGTGATTCATCTTTGGTAAACCTATTTTTCCCATCAGAAAATAAAACCATTTTTTTACCAAAGATCAGATCTTTCCATTTTTTAATTTATTTTTTGCAATTGCTCTTTATAAAATTCTCTAGCTCTATCATTTTCAAATCCAATTCAGTAACTTAGATTAAAGAACTCTGTGTGCCAAGAGGCTAGCAATGCAGAACGTGTGCCAGTATAAATTCAAGAGTTCCTTGTCACTGCAGTTCTAGTGAGTTTGACCTTCTCTGGATTATTTTCATGGAATGGATGCCCATTTCAAAGTCAACCAAACTACAATATTTTCTGCTGGAATCATAGGATTCCCCTCCCCACATCATGAAAAAATTAAAGAAGACCTCTTTTTATACATAAAAGTGGGAGACAAAATATTGCACATTTCATAACAAGCTAAAATATTCCAAAACAGGAAAATGGAGGAAGTTAAGAGGCTCTCGGATTTTATAGCACCTTATCCCCAGATAATGGGTTTAAATTTGTTACAATATTCTCTCCCTTCTCGGGGCATCGGGGCATGGCCCAAGATATCTTTTTTTTTTTTTTTTTTTTTTTTTCTTGAGAGAGAGCACAGAGGGAGAGGGAGAACCACACACTCCCCATTGAGGAGGGAGCCTGAAGCAGGACTCAATTCCAGGACCCTGAAATGAATTGACCTGAGTTGAAGGCAGATGCTTAACCCACTGAGCCACCCAGGTACCCCCCAGTTTAATCTTTATACATTATTTATATGACAATAATAATAGTAGCTAACATTATTTGTCAGATATGGTACTAGTGCCAGGGTCAAGCAGAAAAAAAAAAAAAGACAAACTTGGGCCATGTCCTGATGGTGAATATAGTATAGGGACAAACAATTATGATCATTACCTCCATTTTATAGTTGAAGAGTAGAGTCTTAGAAAGTCAGTGACTTGCTTAAGGCCAACTAGAAATGGGACTTGGACCAGATCTATTTTACCTGCTTCCAAAACCTAGACTCCATTAACATCTGAGTAAATCAAAGCACGAAACAAATTGTAAAGGCAGCAGTAAAGCTGTTCTTCAAGGTCCCCAGGCATACACCAGTTGACCCCAACCAGAAGCAGAAAAATATCCATTATCATGACAAGATCAGGTCTTACAGGGTCCGGCTTTGCAGGGTATCTTGAGAACTTTGATGCTGTCTTAAAAGATACACCCCAAAATACTTTTCCATGTCAGTGGAACTCCAGGGTAAACACACAGCTGAACCCACAGAGTTCTGGAGTTCTGAGCCCTAAATCATATAAAGTCACTGTAAAGGAACTCTCGCCTTGTCTCCTTCTGTCTTCTGGAAATTTCCACCAGATACTGGCCACCCCCTCAGTACATTGGCAAGAGTCACATGATTCCATTCTATTCTCCTCCTCCAGAAGAAGTTTCTTGGGACTCATCCCCCATGCCCTCATGAATACCAACAGCCCCTTTTCAGAGTACCATCACTGCTCTGGATGTCCTTTCAGTCTCCCACTTCAGATTTCCACACAGATGACAAAAAGACCAACCAGGCAAACCTGAAATATAGGGAACAGAAAAACCCCCTATATGATTTGACAGGAATGATCTTCTGAAGAAGTAACCCTTCTTCAGAGTATTCAAATGATTTTGACATCAAGTGGCTTCATTTCCCGACACATTCTTCCTTGGTAAGGGGGAAGACTATTTTATGATTTTCAAATCATATTGTGAATACTACATTGAATTCCCATCACAGGGAGTAAAGGAGAGCTAGACTGTTTGCCTCAAATTGCTTCGAATGAATTCCATTGGTCAAGATGACTAAATATGATCAGAGTTAATCAAAAAAATAATGTCTATACAAACCAAAAGAGACTCTTAATGTCACAAAACAAACTGAGGGGGGCCGGAGGGAGGGGTGTAAGGAGAGGGTGGTGGGGTTATGGACATTGGGGAGGGTATGTGCTATGGTGAGTGCTGTGAAGAATGTAAACCTGGCAATTCACAGACCTGTACCCCTGGGGTTAGTAATACATTATATGTTTATTAAAAAAATTAAAAAATAAAAAAGTCTATATCTTTCTAAACAAAAACAATATTAAATAGGAACTAAGTGGTTCATTTCAGGAATGAGGGACAGTGTTTCAATGATTTTTGAAATGTGTAAGTCTCCATCCCCTCTCCCCCACTCTAAACTATCCCCACCCCAAACCGCCATTTAACCAAAAGAAATGTTTCTCTATCCTTTCTTCTCCATCTAAAACGTCCTTCCATATCGCATTTCACTTGACCACAATGTTCAGGTGAGTGAGAAAGGAGTGAAATGGAAAGCAGATTTCACGGTTAACAGAATCCATGGATTTTTTTTTTGTTTTGTTTTCTACTATAACTTCTTAAGTCAATAAATATGTGGTAAGTTGGAATTTGGGTCATGGCACTACAAGATAGAGCCTACCACAATAATATTCTTTAACTTCATTTCGGAGTCTCAAAATAATGTTATTTGGTCTAGTCATTCAAGAAAAATTGGCATCAGTAGCCTAAGAAGAGCCTGTAGAAGGAGCCCGTGGCCGGCTGAAGACGAGGCAGGTTTTTCCTATCCAGAGCAGTTGTGTTGAGCAGGTGAAGAGCTGCCAGCCGGCTTGCATCTGGATAGGCGTCCATGTCAGGAACGGTATGCTGCAAAGTCTCGTGCTGGTGCATAGGGTTGGTAGTGCCTTCGGGTGGGCCCCGGTCTCCGAGGGGTCATGTTCATGTAGTCACTCTGAAGGATCCTGCTCCTCCTACTCTTTATCTGCAGAAAAGAGAAGTGTCTCTGTGAAGGGGGCCAGGGAACAGAAGGAGATGTAGTAGGAGTAGCTCTAAGACTGGGTGGGAGGGAGCGCAACTATTCAGAACATGGACTGACAAATGAAGCTGAATACACCTGAATTCATTGAGTGCCTTGGATCAGGATAGTGCCTAATCAAACCTAACTTCTTTGGACTCTTCTAAATCAACATGCAAAATCTGAATCAAAGAAGGTATTTGGGTTGAACACCCATGTTACCCTCAATGCAGTCATTTGATCTAAATTCCAAAAGCACATCTAATTAATATATCCACTGTTGATGTGTAAATACTCTTGAAAGCCCCTCCTCTTTTGAAAAGGTTAAGCATCCCCACTGCAGTCTTCTTACATCTGTCATTTGCTTAACAAGCCGTTTTTGCATCATTAATCCGAGAGAACCTTCACCCCTCTAGAGTCTGAAATAATCATAAATTCATAGCCCTGGAGTCCAAATTAGTGGAGAGATATAGTTCAAGACAACAAGTTACATTCCTAGTCTCTTGTGTGTATGTACATTTCCATAAAGATAAGAGTGTCACTGATCTCTGTTCCTCAGATCCACCTCCTTCTCGATGAATTTCTATCAGGGGTGAGGGAAGTAGTGGCAATACTAAACCCAGAGCAAGAGTTACATGCACCATGAATCTTAGTATAGTTTTTACTGGAGGTTAGGAGCATCTTTTCTGAGCCAATGTGATGGTAAAATTTACATGTTTGTTAAAAGACCCATAAAAATTCCAAAAATAGCTACCTGGTTTTCCAAATTCAGAATTCCCTATTATGAAAAAAAAAGTGTCTATTTCTAGGCACCTAGGCCTGATGTGTAGATACATGGCACGTGAATGACATGAACACTTGAACAAGTTAAGTGAACAAGTGACTCCTGCCCTGGTCTTATTTCTATGATCCTCCCTGAGGCTTATCAAATGAGCATGAGCAAGCTGGAAAAACACTGGCCTCCACATTACTAAATCCAACTAACATGTCCTCATCTTTTTCAGTCCTCATCTTCTGACTTCTTGGTAGCATTCTCTACTAATGATTACTCTCGCCTTTTTGAGATGCTCTTCCACTTTGCCTTCCATAAGATGGCACCATGATGGTTTTCATCCTACCTGTCTGGCTACTCCTTCCTTGCCTCCTCTGCAAGCTCATCCTTCTCTAAGTAGCCATTCAGTGTTAAAGCTCCTCACAGGCCTTCTCCTTTACTCACTCCATCCTCTCTCTCTAGGCAAACTCATCCCCATTTGCAGCTTCAATTACCACCTATTCACCCAAATATATATCTCTGGATGGGACCTCAAAGACACTTCAAACAAAACATGTCCAAAAGGAAACTGAGATCTTCCCCTAAAGTCTGGTCCTCTCCTAGTGTTTCTATCGCAGTGAGTGATACTTCTGCATATACAATTGCCCAAGACTTCCTAAGCCTCATCCTTGACACTGCCAGCTCCCTATCCCTTGTCCCAGGGGATATTTGACAATGTCTGAAGGTATTTGAGGTTGTCACCACTGGGAAGAATGCTATGGCCCCTAGTGGGTAGAGGCCAGAAATACTACTAAACACACTATGGTGTACAGGCAAGCTCCTGACACCAAAGAATTACCCAGCCCAAAATGTCAATAGGGCCAAGACTGAGAAATCCTGATCTAAGGAGTCTGATCATGAAAAGGAATGGGATGAAAAGGAAGCAAATGATACAAAACATGGGACCAAATTTAGAATGAATATTGTCGGATTGCTTGACCTTTCCTTTTAGCTCATCCTCAGAGATGACCAATGATTTGAGCCTGGGAGACTGGAAGGAGGCTGTTCCATCCATGGATATAAGGCAGGACAAAAGGAGAAGTAGATTTGTAAGAGAAGGTTACAAATTCAGCTTTGGTCATTTAGGATATAAGTGATGGACGGGTTATCCAGCTGAAACTAAGAAGAGGATAGTGTTCAACAGACATAATTGGGAGATTCATTCAAGAGAGGTAGCCATGGAAACAAAGTGGGTGAGGGAAGTTGCTCTTCAAACATCATGGCTTTACATCCTTTCCATAAATAAGGACCAGCGTTCTCTCAGACACAGGGTTATGGCAGAGCAGAATAAGGGCAAGGAAACCTCTGCCTCTGAATAAATGTGGAAGGCCGCTGCCGATATCCTGGAAAGCACTTTAGTACTTACTCCTGCTCTGACTTCCCTTGCCAGAACACCAAATGGCAGTCTTTGCCTCCAAACACTCAAATACAACTATAGCTGGTAGAGAAGCCCCGATAACAAGATGTCTTAAGTCTGAGTGAGGTTCTCCGGGTTGCACAAAGACGCTAAAAGATCAATCAGTTCCCATGCTTCCCCTCGGATAGCAGATTCAGATAGTAGATTTAGTCCACTAAGCTGTAAACACAACAGTGGTATGGAAATGACACACACATGGCTGGGAGGGAACACGATCCGGAACCCACAGTGTCCACGTGCGCATGCATATGTGTGTGGAGAGTACTCGCCTTGTGAGTCTGCGTAACTGGGTCCTCTATTCTGCCTCTTCACCATTCTATTAAGTCTGTTAAAGATGTATGATTTCAGGACCATTCCTCCCTTGCCCTTGCACCACCCCCACCCTCACCACCCTTACCCACCTGTTTCCTGGAAGAGCAGCAAGACACAATTCACTTAAAGACACAGTCTTCAAGGGCACACTTGGTTTAAAGGAAGATGCCACCTATCCACACACTGTCCACATTCCCCACATTGTGACTGATAGTGGAGAAGACCGTGTTTTCAAAAAGGTTCCTTTAGACTAAGAAAGAGAATAGGTTTTCCAGCTCAGCTGGGTGAGTGGAGAATGAGTGACAGTAGCAGGTGCTGTTCCACAGCGGGCTGGTAGAGGGGAGCACTTTATTTATTCAAATGTCAGCAACAGGTCAAGAGCTGGGATAGAATGTGCAGCTGCTCCCAGAGACCCGCTCAGCCTACAACTGCCTACGGTAGCACATCACAAGCCCTCGGGAAGTTCCGGAGAACAGCACCTCACACCAAGACATAGTGCAGATCAGCCAAAAATAGGCTCCCAGAATAGGACCCAGGAGATGGCTAACCTCTCGGGATCCCTAATGGCCAGGATGCCTTGCTCAACAAGGTGCGAGTTGCTTAAACAGTAACAGCAGCAAGAAAAGATGAGCCGGGGGTGGGGGGTGATGTTATCTTATAAAATAAAGATATATATTTATTTCACACCCTTTTGGTCAGATAGTACAAAGACCTAGGCAAATAAAGGGTTCTTATTGGACAGCCTAATCGACTATAAGAGGCCACAGAAGATAAGATCATGCCAAGCACTGGCTCTTCCTAATTCACAGGGAACTTAGGAAACAGAATAAGACCAAAGTTAAGTTTTATCAAGACAAAGCAAGTAGTGGTACCAAAAAAAGACCTGTAGCATCTATGATGTTTCCAAGTTGAAAGTGAACTGTTTAAATTCACTGAAAATGAGAAGGCTTTTGTTCCTCTGGGTGATTCCAGTCACTGAGCCAATTAGTGCCTGATTATAGTAACTGATATTCTAATGTGTATTTACAATAAGTTTTAAATGATGAGCAGTACCCTTCTGGCCACCGAAAGTTAAACTAAGTCTCAAAACTATTTCCTGGGAAGCTGGTAAATGACACTGACCTAGGTCAGCATATTACAAGAAAGCACCTGTCCTGGAAGTGTACCCATAAAGTCACTTCACCTATGTTTTAGATTAAGAAGTTGAAATTCCCAAGAGATAAAAATAAGGACTAAGATTCTAACCTCTAAAATCATTGGCAAACACCACAGAGGCTCAAAGTGGGAACGTAACTTGTATGAAGACCCCAAGATCTAGAAAGATGAGGGACTGAACTGACATCAGAGGAAGGATATAAGCAATATTTCTCTACATAAAAGGCTCTCAGGGTGGGGCAACTTGGAGGAAGCAAGACAGGTAAATATCAAATTGCTATCTAGTATAAGGGATTTCTAGGAATCAACAGCCACTTTGTTCCCTACTCTGCAGAAGAGACAGATTAGGCAAACAGGCAGCCTAACCAATGTCCATCTCTGCCCCTAGAGTTTTCCAAAATGTTAGCAGCATGTGGGGATGGATGGAGAGGCAGACTTTGGAAATAGGCCAACAGAGTTTAAAAGGAATAGCATGGAGGACATTAGGAGAAGAAAGGGAAAAAAGAAGGGGGAAAATCAGAGGAGAAGACAAACCATGAGAGATTATGGACTCTGAGAAACAAACTGAGGGTTTTAGAGGGTAGGGGGGTTGGGGGGACGAGTTGGCCTGGTGATGGGTATTAAAGAGTGCATATATTGCATGGAGCACTGGGTGTTATACGTAAACAATGAATCTTGGAACACTACATCAGAAAGTGGTGACATACAGTATGGTGCCTAACATAATAAAAATAATAATAATAATTTAATAAATAAATAATTAAAAATAAAGGGATCTCAGGTAGGACACCTGGGTGCCTCAGTCGGTTAAGCATTGGGCTCTTGGTTTCAATTCAGGTTATGATCTCATGGGTCATGAGACCAAGCCCCATATCCGGTACTCCACAGGGAGTCTGCTTGAGGATTTTCTCCCTCTGCCCCTCCCCCCACTCTCACACTCATGCTCTTTCTCTCTCAAATAAATAAATCTTAAAAAAAAAAATCTCAGGTGCCTGGGTGGCTCAGTGGGTTAAAGCCTCTGCTTTCGGCTCAGGTCATGATCCCGGAATCCTGGGATTGAGCTCCCACGTCAGGCTCTCTGCTCGGCGGGGAGCATGCTTCCTCCTCTCTCTCTCCCTGCCTGCCTCTCTGCCTACTTGTGACTTCTGTCAAATCAATAAATAAATTCTTTAAAAAAAAAATTTCAGGCTAGATCCATCATTTACATGATTGCGAACCCAAGCCTGCCCCCCTCACCTCTGTCCATCCCCTTCCCTGCCCCCCCCCAGTACCAAGTCTTTAGTAAATAGAATGGTTTTGCCAGGTGTGGGTTCCAGAAATCACTGACCCATCTATGGGTTAGTTAAATGTGTAGAATATCCCTTAAAGATATGTTCATTTAAGTCCTTAGTTCGGCCTTTAGGAAGGTTATTAATGCATAAATCTGATAAGCACTCATTAAGCATTAAAAATGCTTAATACCACATGGATGGTGTATATCAAGAGAAATGGTCCTTTATCCTTGAGGAGCATACATTTCTTATTAAAGAAATGACTCACACATGCATCTAACATAGGAAAAAACTCAAAGACAACGTGAAACCAATGCAGGAGACATTCTGTCCCACACCGTGTACATGAGAAAGGGAGGTTTCTGAATGAGGGAAAGACTGTCGGTAAGGGAGTCCCACCTTAACAGTGGATATGGTCATCAAGATGTGTTCAGACCTTCAACTTTAAAGGAGGTAAAGAAAAATACACCAAGCTCATTACATGAACATTTGCACAAATTGGTAGACTCTAATTCAGTGCCAAGAACTCAGAAAAGTCCAACTCCCATTATGGTTTCATAATGACAGCAACCATACTTGGCCTCACGAAATTCAACTGCTTCAGAGGAGATAAAAATATGACTCAGATAAACAGACCTAGTTTCTTTGCTAGGTTTGAATGCATAATTTCAGTAACCAAATTTCTCACAATTTTGGGCCCTGAACAAAAATTGTGCATTGGTTTCAGTGCCTCGATTCCCAAGTTGTTAGATTTTTATACATACATGTATATCAAAACTATTTTATATATCATCATGATATTGCAAAATGGGGAAAAGAAAGGTAACTGGCCCTAAGACACGATCCCCACTTTTCAGCTTCTCTTTTTGCATGGCCACCTAATTACTACCTTCTGGAAAATAGAATTCACATTAGATTTTCATATCAAATAAAGCTAAACAGGTTAAAAGAAAACCTACCCACACCTAGAAGGGAAATAACAGCAATAGTACTAACAATAATGTATTAAACAGAAAATGAACCACATGGGCAAATTTCTTGAACGTGTTCAGATTACACATGCATGGAAAAGTTACACAAAATAGTGTTGCTTCTCTTACCCAGCAAGCACAAAGAGCCACTGTTACTAGCAAGCTATAGAAAGCTAGGACTCCACAAACCACCACCAGTGCCCAAAATGGCTTGGAAGATTGAGGAGACGGCTGCACTGGACAAAGATGTTTCTCTGAAAAATAGAACAGAATGGGTTAAACATGGGAGTGGCACTTGAGTACATTTCCTTCCTTCTGAACTTTATAGAAGGATGGAAAAGGGATCAAAATATGCAAAATATCACTAGTTTATAATGTGTAGACTTCCTCTCTGCGATTTCTCCAACCCCACCATTGATCATGACCTAGTTTTCAAGACTACCACGGAAAACTATTACGTTAGAGCCCCGGTAGAGCTATGTGTTACCTTTCACATGGATAATGGTCCCATTGCTCTTCTCATTGTCTATGTAAGGAGGGGGATACATGACCTCGATTTTGCAGAAGTAAATATCTGTTTGGTTAACAAACAACTTCCGAAGGTAGAATGTCACTGTTTCATTGCCCAATTTCCCATCACAGTCGAATCCTGTGCTTGAGTAGAACTGAGGCTGATGGGAGTAATTGCCATTCACAACACAGACTTCCACGGCACTGTCTACTCCCTTATAAAGGGATGCCCGGAACTCCTTTGAGAAGAGGTTGTGGGTATACTTGCAGCTCAGGTTGACCTCATTGTTGTACACCACAAGCATGGGCAACTGCTTCACCAAAATCTTGTTTTCTGAAGAAGGAAAAATCATTTGCTTAGAATAAGAGCATGAGGACTATTTTTCCCTGAAATCAAGACATATTAATTAACAAAATAAACGGATCTCCAGCAAAGGCTTTCTCTTGGCAGATGAAGATGCAGGAGTTCTTTGGAAGAAAATTAGAGTGAGAGTTTAAAGGTTTGCGTTTTGATATTATCTGCGTCCTCCTTTGACTGGGACAATGCAGTGTGTTTTCACTTGGAGGGCAGAATGTGGCCTTCTGTTGGCACTGAGCACCACAGCTACGCATTTGGAATTGTTAAATCTGTACTAAGATTCCAAGGATGTTAATCATGCTTAATTGTTTATCTTCCTGATTGAGTGGGCTCCTTGGAAATGGCTTTGGAACACCTGACATGGATACACAAATAGATTTGGCTTTACGTTGTGATACAGGCTTTTGTGAACTAAAATGTTTTGAAACCCTTGGACTTTGTTTATTGGCCATTCCAAGAGTAGGATAAAAAGTAAGAGAAGACATAACCCAAAAAGCTTAACTTACCTTCCGTAGCAAATTCTGAGAGGAGCCTTCTCAAGAACTTCCCATATTTGTTCTCTTAAATCACAGGAGATGGAAGAGGTGTACAAGAGCTCCTCCTCTACCCCATTTTTCTACCTCAATGCTATTCCAGTAAATGATCAAGGAATCTGGAGACCATCTAGTTTAATCTCTTCACTTTTAAAGCAAAGAACCTGAAGCTAGGTATTATAAACCTGCATGAGGAAGAGAACACATGTATTCCATCTTGTCTCCCACTGTATCCCCATTGCCTCTCTAAAATCACTGAAAAGATGGTGAGCAAAGCTGCAACTAAAAACCCAACTACAGGAGCACCTGGGTGGCTCAGTCGTTAAGCGTCTGCCTTCCACTCGGGTCATGATCCCAGGGTCATGGGATTGAGCCCCACATCACGCTCCCTGCCCTGTGGGAGGCCTGCTTCTCCTTCTCCCACTCCCCCTGCTTGTGTTCCCTCTCTCACTGTGTCTCTGTCAAATAAATAAAATATTTTTTAAAAATAAAATAAATAAATAAAAACCCAACTACAACCACCTGAGAGACCACTTAGAACCACCATTCTTAACCACTAAGAATCAACTTTGCAAATTTCTCTAAATTTTCCATCACTCTTAAACAATGAATTTCTCAAAAATAATGAATGGCTTTGCGTCTCTGATTCAAAATTATATGACAAAAAAATTGCTGTTATTTTGGGTTATGCTAATAATTGTCTACGTATTTGCATTCTTTAAAAAAGAGTTTTTTTGAAGTCACACACCACACACCCATACTGAAGACCCAAATAAAGTAAAAATCTATTAAAATAAAACCTACAATTTGCCCTGGATTTGCATTCAAGTGCTCAGGTGTTTTATTTTGCTTAGGAGAAAGGAAGGTGCATAGAACAAAATTACTAGCAGCTTTTCCATCACCTGAATTGTTCTCAATTCTGGCTGTACATCAAAAACTTCCCAAAAAAAAAAAACCTTATATCCAGTTCCCATTTCCAAAAATTCTGATTTAATTACTCTATGTTGAACGCAAGAAAGGATTTGTATTATTTCTTCTCATTTTTTTCACACAACTTACTGAGATAATAATTCATGTACCATAAAGCCACTCTCTTTTTTTAAAGTTCACCCTTTTAAAATATACATTTCAGTGGTTGGGGTTTTATTTTGTTTTATTCGAGTATAGTTGACACACAACATCACATTGGATTCAGGGATACCACACAGAGATTCAACAACTGTATAGTTATGCTACACTCACCACTGCATAGCTACCATCTATCACCACACATCAGTGTTTACAATAACATTGACTGTGTTCCCTATGCCGTACCATTCATTCCCAAGTCTTACTCATTCCACAAGTGGAAGTCATATCTTCTATTCCCTTTCACCCATTTTGCCCATCCCCCCACCTCCCTTCTCTCTGGCAGTTGTTTTTTTTTTTTATTATATTACAAATTGCAAATGGATGGCCACTATCTGATTCCAGAATATTGTCTTTTTATTGCCCCCAAATAGAAATCCCCATACCCGTTAACAACAACTCATTCCTCCTTCCCTCTAGCCCCTGACAACCACTGAACTATTTTCTGTCTCTGTGGATTTGCTTACTCTGGGCATTTCATATAAATGGGCTCATACACTATATGGCCTTTTTTGTCTGGCTTCTTTCACTTAGCATCATGTTTGCAAGGTTCGTCTCTGTTGCAAAATGTATCAGGACTTCATTCATTTTCATGACCAAATAATATCCTCTTGTGTATATACATACGAAGTTTTGTTTTTCCATTCATCATTTGCTTTCACTTTTTTGCTATTATGAATAATGCTGCTATGAACATTGATGTATATACATTTGTATGGACATATGCTTTCTGGTCTCTTGGGTGTATACCAGGAGTGGAACTGCTAGGTTACACAGTAATTCTGTTTAGCTTTTTGAGGAGCTGACAAACTTTTCCAAAGCAACTGCACTATTTTCTATTTCTTTCTTTTTTATTTTAAGATTATTTATTTGACAGAGAGAGATCACAAGTAGGCAGAGAGGCAGGCAGAGAGAGAGAGGGAAACAGGCTCGCTGCTGAGCAGAGAGCCCGATGCGGGGCTCGATCCCAGGACCCGGAGACCATGACCTGAGCAGAAGGCAGAGGCTTAACCCACTGAGCCACCCAGGCGCCCACTATTTTACATTTCTACCAAAAGTGTCTGAGGATTCTGATTTCTCCACCTCCTTCCCAACGCTTGGTATTGTTCATTTTCTTTACCATAGCCATTCTGACGGATATGAAACAGCATCTTTTTGTGGTTTGATATGCATTTCTCAAATGACTGATGATGTAGAGCTTTTTAAACATTTGCCTATCATTCATCATTCTTTTTAAAGACTTTATTTATTTGACAGAGAGAGAGAGAGTGAGAGAGAGCACACAAGCAGTGGGAGGAACAGAGGGAGAGAGAGAAGCAGGCCCTCTGCCGAGCAGGGATCCCAATCCTGGGCTCGATTCCAGGACCCTGGGATCATGACCTGAGCCAAAGGCAGACGCTTAACCAAACGAGCCACCCAGGTGCTCCATTTGTCTATCATTTTTAGAGAAATGCTTATTCAGATCATTTGCCCACTTAACCGGACTGCCTTTTTATTGTTGAATTATCAGTTATTTACATATTTTTGATGCAAGTTCCTTATCATAGATAAATATTATCAGATTTGCAAATATTTTTTCCCATTCTCCGGGTCATCTTTAGTATTGTCATAAAGACTTCCCCCTTTGATTCTAATATTTAGTGAGGGTTGAAAATCACAGTCGTGTAACAGATTTCTCAAGGTGACAGCATATTAGAATCAGCTGCAATTTAAAAACCCTTGATTCCCAGGTCAATTTAAGCAGAATCTCTGTATAGAGTCCAGACATCAGTATTTTTAGTTTCTCAGGAGATTTTAATTTGCAGTCAAGTTTGAGAACCAGTGACTTAACAATTGAAAATTCATTTCTTATCCTTACTTCCCAGGCCTCCACAGATTTTTCTAGTCTCATCTCCTCAAACCCAATCTTCCCAATCAGCCAGACTATTTAACATCCCAGCAACTGAGTGAGCATTCCTCTTTCCATACTTTGCTAACTAAGTTCATGACCTAGAACGTCTCTCCCTTCTTAGGTCTCAAATGATTATTATCTGTATCACTCATTTGCCATTTGGTCAGGTTCTACATGTGGAACACCTCTTGCTTCATATGCTTCAAGCTTTTATGTGTACTTATTTCCTCTAGACTTCCAGTTTCTGGGTCTTCTTTGAGCAAGGACAATCTGTTATGTTTCTTCATATACGACTGTGTGAATGATAAGATCTCATTAAATAATCGATAAGTGAAAGGTGGTAATCTGACTGTGTCATTGTGATCAGCACCGAGGACTGATTACCATCTCATTAAATCCTCATTCAAAATCTGTGTCTCCACAACAACATTAGCTTCTTTTATTATTCACTCAAAACCCCCTGAAAGCACTGAAAAGCACATGTAAGGAACCAAAATTTCAACCCTTCAAGATAGGGAAATTCATGGGGTGCCTGGGTGGCTCAGTGGGTTAAAGCCTCTGCCTTTGGCTCAGGTCATGATCCCAGGGTCCTGGGATTGAGCCCCACATCGGGCTCTCTGCTCACCAGGGAGCCTGCTTCCCTTCCTCTCTCTCTCTGCCTGCCTCTCTGCTTGCTAGTGATCTATGTCTGTCAAATAAATAAAATCTTTTAAAAAATAGATTCAACTTGTTTTAGTTATGTTTCATTTTGCTTGGTTTTATTTTTATTTATGTAGAAAGAATCACTGGGCCAGTTCTGATTAGAAGAGCCAAATCCAGCAAGAAATGCCTGCTTTTCAGGGAGTTCCGGGTTAGGTGCTGGTATTTCTGCTTACTGAGACCTCCAGGGATTGTAACTGTCCCTAATTATTTGGATTCTGTGTCAAGGGGCAATCAAATTCTTCCTACTCTGCCTTTGAGAGACGACATAAGGGGAAAAATGAGCATAGGAGTTCTTTGCTAGGGTAACAAAAGGGAGCATAAGCAGGAAAACCGAGGAAAGCTGGAGAGAAACCCTGGACCCAGTTTGGGTTCCTCTTCCTAGCACCCAAGGTGGGGTGGAGAGAGGGAAAGGGGAGGGAAGAAGGAAGAAAACTCTAGCATCTATACTCCAGTAGTTTGCTTAACATGTCCTGTATCACTCAGAATGTGACACCCTCCCAAGAGGCACACAGAAGGAAAAAGTCTACTTCCCAAAGACAACAGGGCTCAGTTTCTGTCCTGGGGCAAGTACAGTCTGGTGGGAAAGAAAGATTCATAAAGAGCTACTTTTAAGATAGTGGCACGGTGATCTGCAGGGCACTTCTGCAGGCTACTAGAAAATCAGGTAATGATTTCCCAAGGTGACTGCTGACCTGATGTGGAAGTATGCACGCATTTATTCAACATGTTTATTAGGTAAGAGCCTTGCAAGATGAGCCTTTGTGTCGGGGTGAAGTGAGGTAGGAGAGTATGTGGTGGAGAATAGGGTGTGAGGTCGTGTACTATAGGGAGTACAAGACAAAGAGAGAAAAAGAAGGGTCTATGCAGAGGAGATAAGGAGGTGAGAAAGAGTGTGGCAGATGTAGGGAGTTTGAGCTGCCTCCATTTTGCCGGACCATGACTTGTAAAAGAAAAGATTGGCAAAACAAGCATGGTTCACAGCTTGGGCTCTCTTGCTGGTGATGGGGACCTATTGAAGTATCTTAAGCAGAAAGGTGATTGCATTTGCTATATACCACTTTAGTAAAAATGTGGAAGGCAAATTTGAAGGGCACAAGTGTAAAAACATGGAGACGAGTTAGGAGACAATCGTAGTGACCCAGGTAAGAGGTGATAAGTGTCTAAACTATGATCACAGAGAAGTGGATGACCTCAAGAAATATTTACAGGTTAAAACTGACAGAACTCGGCATTGGCTTAGATGTGGTGAGTGAGAGAGGAGGAGTTAGAAATGATTATCCTCAGGCCACACAGACCAACCAGTAAGTAATACTGTTTCTCTTTTACCTACATCTCTTCTTCACTCATTATGAGAAACTGAGGTGAAGGTTAGACATCTGAGCGATGAAAAAGACATCCTTCCAGCCTAAGAGATCACTGCAAAGAGTATATTAATTACCTCAAAACTAATTGACTCCCTGGAGTTTAGTTCACTGTTTTCTGTTCTCACAAAAGAGAAGTGGTGGTCTTTCTCTCCTGAAACTGGCTTTCCTTCACAAAGCATAATGTAGTGGGATAACTGGAAGATAGACCTTACTTCTGCTCATCATGGGGCCTCCAAATTCAAACGTGAACATGGTTGTAGGGGATTTCTCTGAACCCATTCTACCTCAGCACTGCAAATTACACAATCTCTCAGAGAGGAGTAATCCAAGTTCTCAGGATCTTGACTGGGGGTTACATAGTTAATATTCTCCTGGTTGATGGCACATCCAACAACTCCAAAGGGGAAAGAAAAGTCCTTTTTTGTGTGACTCCTTGTACTAAAATTTGTTGGAAAAGAACTTGAAAAATAGTGATGGCATGGCCATTTGATAAAAAGAGACATCCAATGTATTTGTCCATGCTTACTTTTCTATGCCTTCCATGTCAACACATAATCCAATGTATTTGTCCATGTTTACTTTTCTATGCCTTCCATGTCAACACATAATTTTACCGTTAGGTGCTATGTATGTATATATGTATGAAGTGGTGTGCCAACTATGTGCTAGTGTGTGGCAATGATTCCTTAAGCTTAGGGTTCAACCCAAGATAGAACTTCTTGTTTTCATCATTCATATCCTGATAGCCCTTGGTCCGGCCTTGGTTCATGTCAATCACTTAGAGAAACCTAAGTAAGAAATCATCTCATAGGATTTCAAAATCTACTTCTGCTTTGAAGACACACTAAATGAAGGAAATTCACTTTTGGTGGTAGAAAAAGATAACCAATTTCTCTAAATGATACTGAATATATGTGATCATTATAACTTACAGTAGACACAATAATTCTTATTATTTTTTCTTAAAACAGAGCATTGTGTAAATGAGCACCCCTCACTCTACCGGAATGAGTATTAACATGGATAAGTCATAGCTACCAATAATAGAAACATCAAATGATATTTGGCTTTGAAATGTATTTTTAGTTCTCTGAGTTTCAGGGAATCTGCAAGACATCAAATAATTTAAGAACACATTGCAAAATTTAAGAACATACCCAGGCTTAGAAGACATTAGAGAAATACTTAGCTTCCCTATACTATCTTGTATTTGAGTCCTTTCATGCTAGGAATGAAGAGCACACTTCTCAGGTTATTTTGGTCTTTGCAGACCTCGCCTTTCCAAGTAGCCTTCCCTTTCCTTCTTGTGAGTATTGAAGCAAGGTCCACCTAGGTTAAACCTACTGCATTAAAAGAGAAACATTGTCAATCCATCCATTGTATTTGCTTCTGGTATCAAAAGATTCGCTTGGGTGACATTTCTCTAACTGAATTGACAAGTTGTTTTGATGATGAATTTAGTGCTTTGCTTTCAAAGCCTTTCCTAGCAGCTAAATCAGCTAAAGGTGTGGAGACAGGAAGCTGTAACCTCAAACCTCTTTCCCTCACAACTCCTCCTTAACAACAGGCAACATGAAGAGTAAGACTGGAGGTGAAAAGGCACTTATCTGCTCCTTATAAGTAAGGCAGTGCGAGCTAAAAGATTTCCCACAGATAATCTGTGAATCTTGTGATACAGCTGACTTAGAAAATGGGAAGTTGCTTGTGCTTCCATGAGAACTGGTCACCAAAAGAACAAAAAACTAAAAACAAAACAAAACCAAAAAACCTTTCCCTGGGGCACCTGGGTGGCTCAGTGGGTTAAGCCTCTGCCTTCAGCTCAGGCCTCGATCTCAGGGTCCTGGGATGAGTCCTGCATCAGGCTCTCTGCTCAGCAGGGAGCCTGCTTCCTCCTCTCTCTCTCTCTCTCTCTCTCTCTGCCTGCCTCTCTGCCTACTTGTGATCTCTCTCTGTCAAATAAATAAATAAAATCTTAAAAAAAAAAAAACCTTTCCCTTTTTGCCTGTTGTAAATGGGTCAATTACTATATTAATAACCCATCAACTCTCTGCACAGATGGAGTGGATAACCATCTCTCAGGTGTGGTTCCAAGCACCAGAGAAGAAATCCTGCCCCTAAAAGGACCCTCCTCACCAACTCAGTTAATGCTTGGATTTCAAAAGAAGATGAAGCCTAAAAGGCAATATGGGAAACACATTGACTTAAATTAGTAATTATGGCCTACATTCACAGGGCTACAAAGTGCTTTTTCCTATTTTATCTCACATGAACTCCATATTAACCTGTGAAATAAATAAATAGGACAGTCATCTCTATGTGCATTTCACAGATGGGGAAACTGAGGTTAAAGAGGTCAAACAAGTTGCCCAAGTTTATAGGACAAGTGACCTTTATGACTTGGCTCATGCTTCATGACTTCTAATCTATTGGTGTTTTCTTTTTTTTTTTTCCTCTGTTAGTTTGCATCAAAATTTCAACACAATTTCAGTGATTAATTCTAGATCTTCTCAAAGTTGGGCAGATAATTGGATGGTAACTAAGTTAAAATTTTATTTTCTCCATTTTGCTGGAGTGCTCCGCTGGAAGGAACTCTTGAGGTGATCTATGCCAAAACCTCATTTTAAGAAGAGACAACTGAAAACAAAACAAAACAAAACAAAAAAGACTTTTTAAGCAAGGTCACACAAATAATGGAAAAGCTAAACTTATTTATTTATTTATGTTTCTAAGAATAATGTTTGAAGTCATGAAAGTTTTATTCAGAAAGCAACTTTGTGCATTCAGCAGATTCACTTAATTTCATGGTCATATTTAGAAAAAGTATGTTTCCAAACTGTCTTGGCTTGTAATGCACAAAACATTTTGCTTATGATTTCAGAGACTTCCTAAATGTTATGATGGATCCCAGATAAGGCCTACAGACAATACCATCACGTGAAATGCCTCTTCTAAATTATTTCAGATCCACAACCAACAATGATGCCATCTCAGCTCTCCTATTTCAGCTTGCCCAAGTTTGTACGAAACACTTGGAGCATGAACATTAGGCAGTATATAATGTCACTTTTCAGTCTAAACCTTATTGGGCAAATTCTTAACCTCAGGACCTTTGCGAATTTCATACATTTATCATGTCTAATTTAGGATATGCCATCTTTCCTTTTCTCTATCATAGAACCACAGAGAAACAGAATGACACCTAGAGGCTAGTGAACCAGAGAGTGGAGTAGACAGGACGGAGATTTGCATTGAAACATTAAGGAAGCAGTAAAAGGATATATGATAGGCCTTTAATTAGCAATGTGACTTTCTTTCGGAACCTCTTAAGAACTTCATTGGGTTCCATCTCTGCACATCACAATCAGTTTCTTTTGCAGCTTAAACATCAGATCGTAAGATCCTAATCACGTCGTTTCCTTTTTTAAAATTCTGACTGAACAGAATTTAACATGTCAGGCAGCAACCGGAGCAAATGAAAGCTTTCTATTTTCAACCATCTTGCCCTACGATGTTTGTGAACACACTGTGAAGGTGACACTGGTTTCCCTGGCACAGAGCACCTCCCTCCTGACCACAGAACTGGTGAAGTTACTGTAACTTTCCTCTGAGTACATTTCCTGTTCAAGCCTAGGATACCCTTCAACACGTGGCGCTCTGACCATTTGTTCCTTTTTAGGCTCCATAAGGGCCAGGCTTGTTCACAGGGCAATGCAGTGTTTGCTCAGAAACCTGTAAGACCAATTGTGCTTTCTGGGAGGAAAGTGGCTCTTTCCTCTGCCTGTGGCTCTGGAAATCTAGCTGGTGGCTCAGCCTCATACAGATATGAGAAAGAGGAGTAAAAAACACTCATCAGTCTTTCACCATCTTCTTTGAGTTACTAGGAAGATAAAAACAAACCTATGAATGACCTAGCATACCCTAAATGGCTCCAGACTCTCTGAAGTTCATGATAAAGTGGGCGGGGGTTGGGTGGAGAGTAACAAACATCACTTTTTCAAAATAACTTTGTAGTCATTCCATCTAGTTTTCTAATGGCTGTCATCTTCAACTCTCCCTGTTTTCCCAAGGGTTAAGATTTAAGGAAAGCTCCGCCCAAAAGGGGCCGTGAAAAAGCATGTGGTATATACATATATGTTATCCCATTCAGGAGCCCAGCAGAAAACAAATGGCACACTCAAAATTGGGCAACAGGAGGAAGATATATTTTTAAAAGTACTGTCGGCAAAGGTGTGGAGGCCACAAAGCAAATGCTAGAAACTGCAGTTCATGGCAGCAGAGTTATGACCGCTCTTAGGTCTAAAAGCTCATGGGCAGGGTGAGGTTACAAGAACCAGAAGGAAAGAGAATCATGTAGAGGAGGCCACCATGACAGATGCAATGACTTTGTTCAGACAAATGGACCACGGAATCAGCCCTGCCCAAGATTGTGTGCCTACGACTCTCAGTTCTGTGAAGCACATTTATTCTTATCGAAAGGGAGACTTTTATACCAAATCTGGAGACCTTAGTTCAAACAGATGCAAATGATTATAGCTAGGTAGCAATAAAAATAGAAATAATCACCTAATTAATACATTTACTCACCAAGCTGCCACTAACCAGCACCAATCTAAGCTCCATAACTATTGTGCTTCATACAACTGTCAGAAAGTAACTCAGAGATCGAACAGTTCAGTAGCAAAAAGTCCCAACTGAGTATCCAGTCATCAGTTATGAAGAGAGAAGAATTACCAAAATGATCAATAAGCACGTTCTGAAAAGAAATTTCGATGTGTCTGAAAATTGTTCTTTGGCATTCTGACTTCTGCCATGATGAAGTCATGCATTTATTCAGTAAATAAATAACAGAATCAAATGTGCTAGGTTCTTGGGAGATGGAAGATGTAAGAGATACAACCTCTTTCTTGTAGGAGAAACCCTGAGGTAAATACACCATTAGCTGCACTCTAGTGCCACATGTGGTCCGTGAGCCCTGTCTTAACAGTCATATAAAAGAGGCCTTGTTTCCAGTCGAGATGATTTTGGAGGCTTTTATGAAGACAAACTGGCCTTTAGCTGGGCCATGAAGTCGGGGGTAAATTTAGACAGGCTACGATGAAGGAAATAGCTTTTAGTATAAAGGTTTATTGGGGACCAGCAGAGCATTCCATTTACATAAAGGGGAAAGAGGGAAAGATGGTGGCTTCCAATCACAGAGACACTTTAATGCCAAGAAAAAGCACACGGATTTTACTAGGAAGGCAATGGGAAATGTTGAAGACACCTGAGTTGAGAATAGGGTGGTAAGTGCCCCTTCAGGAAGGTTAGCACAGTAGTGCAGAGCACACTTGCTGGAGAGGGTGGAGAGGAGGCAGAGACCAACTGGGAGGCTGTTGCAATAGCTTTGATGTGAGCTCACAGGGTGTGAGGTACAGAGGAGGCAGCGGGGATGGAATGGACAGATGAGGAGTGGGTACCCGGTTGCACTCACTGACGGTGAACAAGAATTAGAAATGACACACAGTTTGTGGGCTGGGGAAGGGTGAAAGCAGAGGCATTGTTGGCAAAATTAGGTAAGTGAAGAGAAGATGTTTGTTTGGAGAAAAGCTGCTGGGTCCAGTTTCACATACACTGGGTTTGAGGGGTGGGTAAAGCATCCTGAATGAAGGAAAGGTCCAGAAGTTAGATGTGTTGGACTAGAGCTCAAGAAAGTTACAAATAGGGGCGCCTGGGTGGCTCAGTGGGTTAAAGCCTCTGCTTTCGGCTCAGGTCATGATCCCAGGGCCCTGGGATCGAGCCCTACTTCGGGCTCTCTGCTCCGCGGAGAGCCTGCTTCCTCCTCTCTCTCCCTGCCTGCCTCTCTTGCCTACTTGTGATGTCTGTCTGTCAAATAAATAAATAAAATCTTTAAAAAAAAAAAAAGAAAGTTACAAATAGATATGTACATCAGGATGTCATCTGTATTAGGATGACAGTTAATATTAAACATGCCTAAAGCCATTGCCGGCACTGTCATCCATCCCAAATGCTCAGACACACTACCCAGCAACGCAGGGTGTAAGCGCTCCAGGATTGAAACTTCCTAAACACAAAGCAACATAAATGGGTATGATGTGACCCAGCCCCTACAGTTCAAAGGTCTACAATTGTCCTCTCAGTCTCTAATGCTAGAAGATAATCTAAGAGGCCAAGAAGGCAGAGCACCTTATATGAAAGCTTCCAAACCCCTCCCAAATATCCAATTTTATTACCCTAAAAGGTTGCCTGTAATCCAATCAGTAGGTAACTAGGGCTTCATAGCTTTCCACTTAAACAGTATAACAATAACTCAATCTTACATCTCCAAAGAGTCTGTGTAGGGCCACCTTGACACATACAGAATCTTCTACCAAATGTCATGACTTAGAAGTTTGAAAATAATTACTATGTGGAACCTTAACATTATATAGGAAGGTGGAGGAGAAAAAGAAAAGAAAAAGCCAAGTCCTGCCATAATTTCCCAGCATCTTTGGACGTAACACTCTGGTTTGCGGTCTCTCCAAGCAGTTTCAGATATTGCTGCTCAGCGGTTCTTTGTATTTTCTCTCTCCGATCGTAAGAGCATCCACAAAGTGGTGGGGTGGTTGAGTTGCCTTGTTAAAACTGATAAAAGCCAGCACTTTTGTTGCATGTAAGAAGGATGTTTAAGCCAGAAATAGACCTAAGATGTCTTCAAGTCCAACCCCCTCACATATCAGACAAGGAAATGAAGGCCTAGAAAAGATTTTGTCACATTTCAACAGACTAAAACTCCTAATCACATCCCCCCTACCTTGAGAAATCAGTGGTGTTAGCTTTTAAGTTTGAAAAAAATAAAAGGGAATGGAGGGTAGAAAAACAGACATGGCCTCCCCAAAGCCAACAGCAAGTAGCTACATCCTTGGTCCAAAAAACACGGGAAGATGCTGAGATTAAATTTCCTGACTGGAAACTGGAGCCCTGCCCATGATATTGGGCAGGATTGATCTGAACCTCGTGACCCTCTTATTTCAGCCATGAGCTGAGGCCCGGCCAAGCCATACTGTACATTTTTGAAGGCTCAAACAAATTTAAAATGAGATGGGCGAAGTCTTCCAAGTCAAGGCATGTATTATCCAGTGGCCCTTGTTGATACAGGTTTAACACGAAAACCTGTTCTGAGAGAATGAAATAGATATATTTTTTAAATAAAAGTTTTTAATATCAAGTATGCCAGCATGTAATCACTCATCTACCCCTGCTCCATCCTAACATTATATTGCTGCCTGTATAAATCTCTTCTCTCCCTTCCCATTCTTCTTAGAGATTTGTCTTCTTCTCTCTAATACTCCCATCCTCTGTGCTCCAAATCTTTCTCCCCATCTCTAGGTGAAAACTTCCTCTGTCCTTCATTGTTCTCCCTCCTCCTCTTTTATTTCCTAATGGCCCTCTCTACCCTCCACCCCTTCAACATCACACACACACACACACACACACTCAAGAACAGCACTTGGTTCCTTCTACATCTTAAACATAATGAAGTCACTGAATTTGCAAACATTTATTACATACCTACCATATCATACACAAGAAATGGTGAACATCACAGGTGATAGAAGTTCCCAATTGTCTTCACTTTACCTAGCAATTTCCTCTCTTTCTACTATCTCTATTTTGTTCCCCTCTACTTTTTCTTGACCTTTTGAAGTCTTATCTTCCTTTCCTACCATTCTATCTAAGCTCAAAAGTCCCAGCTGCCCTCCTTTTAGTCAAAACCAATAGCCTTACCAGGCCACTATTCACTTCTTCCCTTATATAATTGATCTTATTAAGCACTGTCTCTTTTTGAAATTCTTCCCTCCTTTGGCTTTAGTGATGTTCTATCAAGCCTCTTTCTCCTCTTATCTCTCCAAACATATTCTTTGTCTGCTTCACTGGTTGGTCATCCTCTTCAGCTGACTCCTAACCAGAGAAATTTTCCAGATACAGTTCAACTCTCTCCTTTCTACTGCCATCCTTTCCCATGACATCAGCTTTACTCCAAAGATGAGGATTCCTAGCTATTTTCTTCTTCCCTGGCTCCCATAGCTTCAGGTTTGTACAGGACATTTTTCTGCCATTTCAAGTCTTTACTTCAAACTCAATGTTCTAAAACTAAACATCAGTTTGCCCCAAAACTCAATTGCACAACATCTTTTTTTAATTTATTTTTTTATTTCTTTTCAGCCTAACAGTATTCATTGTTTTTGCACCACACCCAGTGCTCCATGCAATATGTGCCCTCCCTAATATCCACATCTTGATTGCAGGTGGTGATACCACCATTCCTCTATGAAGCCAAATATCTTGACATCACTCTTAATCCCTCCCTCTCTTTCACAAACCAGGCACTATATCCTGGAATTTCTACTTTTCAAGCATCCCTCAGTATAGTCACTTCTTGCTGTTCCCACCTTTGCTACCCAAATTCTAAACTACTACCCGCCTCCTGGCAAAGTGTTATAGTGTGAACCCCCTTGCCATTAGTCTCTATACATTCTAGACCATCCTGCTTCCAAAAGCTTCCAGCCGCATCACAATGCCTTGAAAATAAAGTCCAAACTTGGGGTACCAGTGCTCAGTCCTTGGTTCGACCTGATTCTACCCTACCTTTCCGCACTTCCACATATTCAGTTCTGGCCGAGAACACAGAACAATATCCCTGGTTTAATTTCTTTATTTGTATTGCTTCTCCCTTCTGAAGTCACATGGAATTGGTTAAGAAAATGAATCCTGGAGCAAGGGTCTGGACTGACTCACTTACTAGCTGTGTGACCATAGGCAAGTTGCTCTGTTTGCTCCATCCTTCAGTTTCCTCATCATACAGATAGAAGATCATCGCAACCAGGGATGCCTGGGTGGCTCAGTGGGTTAAGCTGTTGCCTTCAGCCCAGGTCATGATCCCAGGGTCCTGGGATTGAGTCCCATATCCGGCTCCTTGCTCGGCAGGGAGTCTGCTTCTCTCTCCACCTCTGCCTGCCTCTCTGCCTACTTGTATGCTCTCTCTCTCTCTCTGACAAATAAATAAATAAATAAAATCTAAAAAAAAAAAAAAAAGATCATCGCAACTGTTTTCAGAGGATTTCAGGGAAGAATACATTATTTAATATAAGGGAAGCCGGGGAGAATAGTGCCTGGCACATTATAAGTGAAAAATCAGTATGAGCTAGGAATCATTATTAAAAACGTTATCCATTCAAATCGTATCTAGCTTTAATGTCCCATTCAATTCCCATAAATGCTTACTATTCTATATTAATCTTACTAGAATATTGATGTTATGCTTCCTCATTTTAGTACTAACTCACTCATTTCCTTCTTAAAACAAATATTTGTTGAACACCTAATAATGCTTCCAACACTGTGCTGAAATCTTCAGTTATATCTTTGCTGTACTGTGAAGTTATAATGATGAATAAGACATGATCCTGCCTGCAAAGAGCTCATAGTCTAGGAGGGGAAACAGACGCATCACTGCACGATAACAATTTTGGGAACCCTGAGGAGGAAGGAAGTCCCTCACTTTGCCGTTTAGGGTCTCAGAGAAGGCTTCTTCAAGTGAGAGGTGTAGGGGACATTTCAGATTATAAGAATAATGTATACAAAGTCATTAAGGCATGAAACAGCAGGAGAAGTAGCCAAAGACTTAGTTATCTGTTTCCCCACTGCTATATCATGTCATGTATGGTCTTCTCAGCTGGATCAAAAAGTCTATGGCTGCAGAAAGAACTTGGTTAATTACACAAGCAGTTCCTGTGTGCTAAGTCCTTATACTTCTTTTCCTCTTTTTATATTCCTTCAGACTCCCATAAAGATTAAAATAGAACAGAGGTTTAATAAGTCTTTGTTAGATTGAGTTATACTCCCACTGGAACTCCTCTTTCAAATCCATAATAAAGGCTGAATACCCAGGGAGAGCTTCCTCAAAAGAAGTGAATCTTGCACTATAGTCATGAAACGAAAGATGAGTAGAATTTGGATAGGTGGGAAGGGGGAGAGAGGGAACCCCAGGAAGACTAGAGCATCAGAAAAGCCAAAAACGCCCAGAGCAGTCTTCACAGAGACTGTGAAGAAAGCTGCAATTTGGGGTTTGAGGATCTTATATTAGGGTGTGAAAGAAGATTGATTGGATAAGCAAGAGGGGTCCAGCCTTAGATCATCCAAAACATGCCAGGGAACATTGCAAAATCACTTTTCTTTAGCATCTTCCAGGAGCCATCATCACAGCCACCTTTTCTTTTTTTTTTTTTTTTTTTAAATGAACTATTTTTTTTTTAATTTCTTTTCAGTGTAACAGAATTCATTTTTTTTATTAATTTCTTTTCAGTGTAACAGAATTCATGTTTATGCACCACACCCAGTGCTCCATGCAATGCGTGCCCTCCATAACACCCACCACCTGGCTCCCCCAACCTCCCACCCCCCGCCCCGCCCTTCCAAAACCCTCAGATTGTTTTTCAGAGTCTATAGTCTCTCATGGTTCATCTCCCCTTCCAACTTCCCTCAACTTCCTTTTCAATAGCTTGAGAGATATCTAAGTCCTTGCCCATCTCTAAATGTCTCTGGTTGGATTCACCAGTTGTATGGATGCTTATAACTAAATTAAATTATTACATACAAAGAATAAATAAAATAAATTACCACAAACAGTGAATCATTCACAATGATGCTAAATTGAAAGAAAAAAAATTCTAGAAAGATTTTACAATTTTCATTTTTACTTCATTGAAGCTCAGACTAGGTTTTTTGTATCAGTCATAGAACCTAGAATAGCATCTAGAAGATGTTAATAAATACCTATCAAATGGGCACATGAATGAAGACTTGTCTTGCTAACATGTAAGAAGAAGGAGGAACTTTACAGAACAGGAACCTAGTACTTTAGAGAACAGTAACCTAGTAATACCCTGTTTTAGTCCCCCTGGGAGCTTCAGTAAAAGGAAACATTCTTCCCATATGTGCCCATTCTCACCCAGTTTCTATAGGACAGAGTCTGCGGATCAGAAATGGAACCCTTCTGGACCCAACATTCCTAAAGATGGTCTTAAATTCTGTAGCCTTATTAGTAGTAGTGTTCAATACCAAAGAAAGTCATCGGGTTACATAGAAGCTGATTACAGCCACAGTGATGTTCTGATACTTCACCATCTGTTAGGTATCCCTAAGCAATGAAAAGCACAACCCTCTACCTTCTCAGCAAGTGTTAAAAAAAAAAAAAATCAAACAACCACCTATGTTCCTAACAAGGGAATCGATGTCACTGGTACAATGTAAGACATGTCAGTAATGCAGATTCTTGTATGAATGAGTGGGTGATGAACAGGAATTCCTGCCATAATCAATACATTCCATGGTGAATTGTGAGCCACGAAGTTCACTTAGATACTCCAGAAAAGGGCCCCCGATTAGATCAGAGGTCAGAGTGAACTATGAGTGGGTGACATTTATGACACCATCAGGGACCATTAACACCGTTACCGTGGCAGCCAGAGTCCCACAGATAATGAAGATGATGACAATGAAAAGATGACGGTAATGGTGATGCAGAGATAAAGTTGCAGCTCAGAGTTAAGTAAGAAATTCTCCACCACAGTGCAGGTCTTCATCCAGCACTGAAAGCATAAACACATGTAACCTGCATGGTGATACACAGACTCGATCAAGAAGCCAATGACCTTAATATTTAAATACCAAGACCAAAGGAGTCTAAACTCTCTTTCTCACATCCTCTAACAAATGACCAAGTAGCCCTTGACCCCATCCAGTGCTCCTCTCTTCTGATGTTCAAGGTCATCAAAATGAGGGTAACAAGCAAAAAGTTAGACACCCATTTTGCAACCACTTCCCCATGGGGCCTGTGTTCCCTTCCCCCCAGTTTCAGGGACCCAATCTCATGCAACAATTCTCAGTCTGAAAGCTTGGGGTACCATGTTTTGATGACAACACCATGTCAAGAAATCACCATAAAAGAGATAGATTTTTCTAACACAGCTTCGAAAACCTGAGACCCCTTCAGTCAGTCACAAAACCACCCAGATGTCATTTTTTTCCCAGAAGTTCAGCCAAACCATCTACTGAGAAGAATACTTAATACTGGCCTCTGTGTATTTCCATAAGTAACAAACTTCTTGAAGAAAAGAGGCAAGCAAACATTTAACCAAGATAAAAGGGGAAAATGAAAGATTTTATCCTTTTCAGTGACCTGCTGCAAAATAACTGTGCTTTGAAAGATGGCCTGCCCTCTGATTTGTAGACAAGAAAGTTGGCAATCGTGTCTCTTTATCTATGCCTACACTAGTTAATAAAAGAGCTATTGTTTTAGAGATGATAAACCACAAACGGAATTTTCTTCTAGGATATTGGTAGCATAAAAATTTTCATTTTGTAAATGTCAGCGCACTGCCTACAGGAAATACTTGAAGGAAAATATCCACACAGGGTGAAAGCTGAATGGTACTCATGTGGCATTTGTCCACCCATGAAAATAGAATAAAGACATTAAAAGAGAGGACAGTCAATGTCTTAAGAAGAGACAACAAGATCCCCACCCCCCCACCCATAAGAAAGGTTTTAATGTGAGAGCTTCAGAGTTACGATCACAGATTCATTTCTCTTTCTAATCTGTCTGTGAAAATGACTCATTCTATTTCTTGATATTGATATATTGATATCGATTTTACAGTCCTTGCTGTAAAAGTTTTTTCTGGATGGTTGCCTTTGGAAAAAAAAAAAAAGAATGTAATATCCTGTCTTAAACAACATATATACATTTGAAATGCCCATTGAATTTACGTGAGATAACAAAACACCCAGTCAATTTTTTAAGTCAAAAAAAAAAAACAAAAACAAAAACCAGGCTACTGTGCAGTGGACATCAGGTAGATAGGCAATCTGCAGACGACAATGCCTTTTCAATGCTCATCTCTCCCTCTCTCTTACTTTCCTAAGCCCACCCTCATGGCAGCTCTTCCCTATAAGAGGTCAGTTACTTGCCATTATGAACAACTACCTCAAAGAGGGCATTTGCTGAACTAAAAATGAACTCTTTAATTACCTTGCTTTGCTGATGATTTCTTATTTTTTTAAAAGATTTTATTTATTTATTTGACAGAGAGAGATCAGTAGGCAGAGAGGCAGGCAGAGAGAGAGAGGAAGGGAAGCAGGCTCCCTGGTGAGCAGAGAGCCCGATGTGGGGCTCGATCCCAGGACCCTGGGATCATGACCTGAGCCAAAGGCCCTCTCCTGGGAAAATAAGTTGTCCTGATTTTTATCTTCATACTGGATGATTACCCTTGCTGAAAAATGACCAATATTGGCTGAAAAATCTATGAACAATGCCATCTATTATAGGCACACTCCTTCTATCATCCATCACAAATTAGTTCCCTTTCAAGGAACTACAGTTTTAAGTCAGACTCCTATTTGAAAATCCAACAAAATCCTCTCAATTTGTGGATCTCAATTGCATAATTACTCAAATCTGGTAGGAAACATGTGATTTTAGGAAAGGAATTGTGTAAGTGAATTTTTCCTCATGCTCCCTAAATTATACCTTTTTTTTTAAAGATTTTATTTATTTATTTGAGAGAGAGGCAGTGAGAGAGCATGAGCGAGGAGAAGGTCAGAGAGAGAAGCAGACTCCCCGTGGAGCTGGGAGCCTGATGCGGGACTCGATCCCGGGTCTCTGGGATCATGACCTGAGCCGAAGGCAGTCATCCAACCAACTGAGCCACCCAGGCATCCCAATACCTTTTTAAATTAGTCATAAAAATCTTTCTACAGCATCATTAAAATCATGAAGAATCAGGTTAGGTTGAACTTTCACAAAATAAGCATTTTAAGCTATGCTGGGAGCCAGTGAGTTCGAATTTTTAAATTAGTGAGGAAAAGGACTGTTCTTCCTTTTTTCCTGTTTTTTAGAAAACTTTTTATCGAAATTCCAGTTAGTTAAGATACCATGTAATACTGTTCTTCCTACACACACGCATACACACATACCACACACATCTCAACACAGCCATACCAGAAAACGTTCTTAATGCTAGGGAGGACAATTACACTGTGACCAGAGAATTTTACCTGATCTATAATTTCTTCATGGAGGACAAATACAGACACAGAGCATATGGCAGGCTTTGCACCGTTGATTAGAATGTATCATGCATTTTTGGTATGATGTAGTTATTGTATCACAAAAGTTTTTTTTTTAAGATTCTATTTATTCATTTGACAGACAGAGACCACAAGTAAGCATAGAGGCAGGCAGAGAGAGGGTGGGGGGAAGCAGGCTCCCCGCTGAGCAGGGAGACTGATGTGGGGCTCGATCCTGGGACCCCAAGATCACAACCCGAGCTGAAGGCAGAGGCTTAACCCACTGACCCACCCAGGCACCCCAAAAGTTTTTTTTACTGAGAGAAGCACTTCAAAAGTGCCTTCTCTAGCCCTTTCCTACTTCATTAGATGGCCACTCAGCATCAAATCGTAAAAGTTGATTTTCCTAAAATCGTAAAAGTTGTTTCAGGGGTGAGTTGGTCTTCACAATGTAGATGTATCTCAAAATAGAAAACAAAGGTCCCACATGTGTGTATCCTTAACAGGGTTTTGAAGCTACCCCCCTTTCAATAAATGTTCTAAAGGAAAAATCTAAAGCTTTGTGTCTTACCAAAAACATCTTCAAAAGAGATTCAGTGAGTTGATGACAGATGGATGTCCACAGAGCACATCAGGAAAGTATTTTGTGTACAAATACTTAAATAGTTTCTATGAGAATGAGCTTCTCTTTCCTTTCTGCTTATTCTGTCTATCCTTTCCTTGTAATTAATTAAGAAATTTTAAATATTTCTTAAAATAAATTCTAAAGATCCCTTAAGATAGAGATTAAAGACCTTCTTTAAAATAAATTTTAAAGATTCTTTTGAAATATATTTGGTAGCTCTAAATGCTTGGCACCAGATAGATACTGGGGCATAACCCAGCTCACCAGCTTATGTCTTTCACTGAATGGGTACATTTTATTAATACACACAGTTTGTAAATGTGCTCACTGGCACAGCAGGCAACAAAAATAGATGGGCGTAATTGTAACTATGTCACTTGTGCACACTGGGAAATTATACCCTTTGGAGCCCATGCACACGATGTTAAGAATAACAGCAAATAATACAGCCTCTACACCCACCAAAATAAGTGAGAAAAAAAACTGAAGATACTGGCTTTTCAGTGTATCTTCAAGAGAAAAAGAACGATTCTTATTTAAACGTGCTCATTAATCAGTACAAATCTTGAGCTAAGCGAGACAATTTTCTAACTCTAAGAACAAGTTGAACAAACACCTGTCTCCAGCCCACCAAAGCAACAAGCTCTTTCTGTTTGGAATTGTGATTTTCCAAAGATGGTTTGACCCCTGGAATTTTCTGGAGCTATGAAATTATAAAGCATATCACGTCAGGTGGAATAATGTCATGGCCAATGGTATAGGCTGAAGAGTCAGATTAAAGGTGGTTCAGACCCCAAGTCCCATAACTAATGTCTGTATATCCTTGGACAAATTCACATCCCTACCCCTCGATCTCTTCATCTGAAATGGAGCTCTGTTATAATAGTGTTAGGTATATCCTCCTTATCATCGTTGGGAACTTAAGGGATTTTAATCTAAGATAACAGATCTCAGCCAACTGTAAAAGAAAGTAATTGATTGGCATTTGTCTCGTGTCACCTTCTGTAATGACTCCAAAATTCTTTCTGACACATTCAATTCGAGTAGAGTCGTAACTACAGCTAACATTCGTCTTGCAAGCCAAGCTCTGACGATACTAAGCATTTCACACAGATCATTTCATTTTATCCCCACAGTGAACTTGAGATAAGGTTATTGCCATCCCCAATTTATAGAGAAGAAAACTGAGGCTTAACCTAGACCTTAACCTAGTAGGCTAACCTACTAGTCTAAACCTAACCGGTAAGAAATGGATCGGCGGTATGAATCCTGGCAGTCTAAATCCAGAACTTTCAGGACCCACCTACTTATACCAGTTGTCATACAGTTTTTTTAAAAAGCATAATTTTATAGCTACCTGGGACACTATCAATTAATAGCTAAATAAATCTTATTAAATTCCAAAGAATGTTTGTTAAAATATTATACTGTAGATTGAGACTCAGTGAATTTCTAAGTAACAGGCTGCCATGTTAGAGAGAAAAACTACATTTCAAAAGTCCACATGTGATAAGTTGTCTGAAATTTAAGAGAAGCCAAGCCCACCAAAGACTTGGAAAGAAAAACCCAGAGGAGAAAATAAATGAAAAATGTTTACCTGCTACTTGAATTGAGGGGAAGAAGTTGAGAGCCAGAAGGAGCCTGAGGATCATTGTGCTAATGGTGGGCCAGGGCTCCAGCCCCTCCTCCCCGAGGAGCCCAGAGTGTGAGGGGAACAGAAGATACACCCGCTGAAGCCTGGGCATCTCCACAGCCCCCACCAACTTATTTCCCTCAGGGCACATGATCAAGGGACCCAAACCACAAGGCATCATGACTGCAACATTTCACACAGGATATTACATTGTTTTGATGACTTTAGACTTTTCCTCTTCTTTTAAAGACAAGCTTTTCTTGTCACTGAAAAAGAATGTCAGTTACTCTATGATGGGCTCATGAGAATTATTCTCCATACACGTGGATCAGAGCTGTGAAAATCGGTGCTTCAAATTCAGCAGGAATTCAAGGGCAGACAAAGTATTCTAAAGGAGGAAGAAAGCCAATCGCAGAGGAGAGATTTTCGGAGCATGGGGAAAGACTGTGTCAAGAAGACAGCGAGAATCATGTGGGATTTGGGAAGCATCCACATCAGTGTGGGGGGGGGTTAAAGATACTGGGAATTGAACTTTTGTGTGAGACATAGGTAGCCCTGTGGAGCATTTAGCACACACGGCTCAGTTTATACTGAGCCTTCCGCCGCTCACTTCCAGGAACACACCCCACCTGCAAGCGCCAACCCGTGAGCATCTGGAGGGGGTTTCCTAAGCAAGGGGAGACTCCAAAAGCATGACAAAGAGCCATTCAAGGCTGAGTCTGTACTCAACGGCTTCCTCAAAACCTTCCTGGTAATTTTTTTCTCCTTCCCTGATAACCTAAGCTTTATATGACGACCCTAAGTTGGGCTGTTCTGTTTGTTTGTTTTTTTTTAAGATAACTTACATGGTTTTTTATTCTGACTGTTAAGGTAGGGTATATTCACATAGGAAACTTATTAAAAGATACATTTTACATTTTTATATGTTAAAGATAATTATTAAAACAAACTCACCCATAATCTTACCACCCTGATACAAACATTGTTAATATTCTGGCCCATTGCCTTCCATATGTTTTTCTATCAAGATTTTTACATGTTTAATATCATGTTTTATTTATATTTTTCAACAGATATATACTATTATCTGTTACACCTTAAACATTTTCCCATGACACTTAAGCATTCTTTATAAACATCATTGTTAGTTAATGCATAATATTCCATCCTATAATTATGTCATAAATTATTTAAAAATCCCTTAGTGTTGTTACCAATTTTTTTGCTATTTTATTTTTTTTAAGATTTTATTTATTTATTTGACAGACAGAGATCACAAGTAGGCAGAGAGGCAGGCAGGGAGAGAGAGGAGGAAGCAGGCTCCCTGCTGAGCAGAGAGCCCGATGCGGGGCTCGATCCCAGGACCCTGGGATCATGACCTGAGCCGAAGGTAGAGGCTTTAACCCACTGAGCCACCCAGGCGCCCCTTTTTTGCTATTTTAAAATGTTACCATGAACATCTTTGATGATCTAGCTATAAGTGAAAGAAGTCTTCATGTCTCTTTCCCCTCATCTGAGAAATGATAGATCAGAAGTATCTTGTCTGCTGACAGACCGTCTTTGTCCCCATTTCAATTTTCTCACAAACAGATCTTGGTGACCCTTTTGTACCGACATCTCTCTCTGCCCTTTGGAACAATTCATCCTTGGAAATGGTTCACTTACACTTCTGAATTAAAGGTAAATGATAGGGGCGCCTGGATGGCTCAGTGGGTTAAATCCTCTGCCTTCAGCTCAGGTCATGATCTCAGGGTCCTGGGATCGAGCCCCGCATCGGGCTCTTTGCTCAGCAGGAAGCCTACTTCCTGCCTGCCTCTCTGCTTACTTGTGATCTCTCTCTCTGTCAAATAAATAAATAAAATATTTAAAAAAAAATTTTTTGAAAGGTAAATGATAAAGTCATGTTCCCAATCCTGGGGAAGATTTACTTCTCGAATTTGACCCAGGATTCCTGGCTCTCACCCTCTATATCTTACCCAGGGCCTGATGTCGTTCCAGGCACAACTTACAGAAGGCAAGGTGTCCTTCTCTAAAAGATAATCCCTATTATGGAGCCACCGGACAGCTCAGATCTACCGTCTGAGACTCTGAAGCTCATTACACAGATTAAGAATACATAGAGTAGAAACAAGGACTCCCCAAATTCTCCTATGATTAATAACAAAGGCTAAGGCATGAGTTAATAACTATCTTCAAGTATATTAAAGATGACTGTATAGCATCTAGTTAATATTATATCTATGGCAGTGCTTAATAGAATCAAATTAAGTGGAAAGAAACCATGCAATTATCTGGTCTAGATCCTTTATTTTGCAGAGGAGGAAGCTGAAGCCCAGAGAAGTTAGTTGACTCACACAAACTCACAAAACAATAATTAAGTGTACTTGATTTCACTACTTGACCAACTTTATTTGGTTTTCATTCTTTAGAATAAAAAGAAACACAGACTTTGAATGTTTTTAACATGTATCCCACTAAAGAAGTAAATCATTTCATTAGAATCCTTTCACATTTCTTCTTGAAATTTAATAGTATTCCCATATACCAGGAAGTAGAAATGATAGCGATAAAATAAGGGACCCCATTTCAGGACAGGAGTACCCTACTACATCTCCCATAATAAGAGCAAGTGCTAATGTGCCAAGCGCTTTACCCTCCTGATCTCATTTATACTTACACAACCTGTAAGGAAGATGCTATTGTTAGCCCCATTACACAGAAGAGAAGACTGACCCTGAAAGAGAGGGGGTCAGGAAGGAGTGCAACCAGGATTAGAACCTAATTCTTTTGGGGTGCCTAGGTGGCTCAGTTGGTTAAGCTTCTGACTCTTTATTTCTGCTCAGGTCACAATCTCAGGGTCATGAGATTGAGCCCCACATGAGGCTCCGCACTGAGTGTGAAGCCTGCTTAAGATACACCCTCCACCTCCTTCTGCCTCTCCCCTCTACTTGCATGAGCCCCATCTTTCTCTCTCTCTTTCTCAAAACAAAACCAAACAAAAACCTAGATCTTTCAAACTTGAACTGCTGTTCCCTAATCACAGCACTTTACTGATTCCCTACTTTCGATCCTCCCCAGTATTGTAAATTCCTTCAGGATGAAAGAATAAGGAATGTGCATTACCTTTCCGTTGCAAGGCATATTTAAAAAGATGTCTTATTAGAGTCTGTATTCAGAGTCTGTGTGACTGGAGTATGGACAGGAAAAGACCTAGTGGCCCAAAATGGCACAGGGGAGATATAAATCAAACTATGTTTCATAAAACTGCACCTGTACTTTCCTGAAGAAATTCCAGATCGCTTAAATCCACACCTGGTCTTGAAATGCAAGGACATATATATCATGACGAAACAAATGACCTTAATCAATCAACAAGTATACTGAAGTCCCAACTACATGGCTGGTCAGAAAAAAAATATGTAATACAATTGGCCAAATTCTATAGGCTATTTGAAACATAATAGGAACTAAGGCTGAGGGTAAGCGCCTTATGGGGGACATAGGGGCATGGAGAATCTCAGAACCTATAAGATCGTGATATAAGACATATTTCGGTCTTTGTCCTTGGGTCCTGCCGATAACTCCTAAAACATTTGGAACTTCCTACTCAATAAAGGTGCTAGGAGAATCTTCTGTTTTACTATTTGAGCCTTTGACCCTAGTTTCTGACGCAGAGCTCCTTAATCCCTTGGAATTTCCTGAGTGACAAAAGCATCTTATATTCAAAGGAGGCAACTTTGTTGGGTTCCTGGATAGCTTTAGGATGGAAGCTGGTCACCAGAAAAATCAAGCCATTATTGAAGGTTTGGAACTTTCAACACCAGCCCCTATCCTCTAGGCAGGGGAGAACAGTTAGAGATTGAGTTAATAATTGATTATGCTTATGTGATGAAGCCTCCTGAACTACAGGATTCAAGGAGCTTCAGGGCTGATAAACCCATCACAAGCTGGGAGGGAGGTGCACCCCAACTCCACAGGGAGAGAACCTCTAGCACTTAGAATCAAGACCTCACCCTATGTATCTCTTTATCTGGCTGTACATTTGCATCCACTATCGTATTCTTTATTATATAATAAACTGGTAAATAAGTGTTTTCATGAGTTCTGTGAGCTGTTTGGGGCAATTTATTGAACCTGAGCAAGGAGTGGTAGAAACCCAGTTTAGGGGCCCCTGGGTGGCTCGGTCAGTCAAGTGTCTGCCTGCCTTTGGCTCAGGTCATGATCCTGGAGTCCCAGGATTGAGCCCTACATCGGGCTTCCTGCTCATTGGGGAGTCTCCTTCTCCCTCTGTCCCTCACCCCTCTCATGTTCTCACTCTCTCTGTCTCTCTCTCAAATAAATTAATAAAATCTTAAAAAAAAAAAAAAAAGGAAGGAAGAAAGAAAGGAAGGAAGGAAGGAAGGAAGGAAGGGAGGGAGGAAAGGAAAAAGAAGGAAAGAAGAAAGAAAGAAAGAAAGAAAGAAAGAAAGAAAGAAAGAAAGAAAGAAAGAAAGAAAGAAACCCAGTTTATAGGCAAGTCTGATGGAAGTATGAGTGACAGCTTGAGGCTTGGAATCGGCATCTGAAGCAAAGGCAGTCTCCTGGAACTGAGCCCTTAATTTGTAGGATCTGACACTAACTAAACAGTGTCAGAACTGAACTGAATTGTAGGACATCCAGTTGGTGTTGGAGAAATGGTAGATATGGGAGATAAACCACGCATCCCAGTGGCTAAAACTCAGGATTTGCAGCCTTGTGCTTGGGGGATTGTCAAATCCCAGTTGGGCCACCTCGTAGCTATCTGATCCTAGAAATGGGTAGCCTGAATTCTTCATGTATAAAATGGAGATGAGATTACCTTACTCAACAAGTTATTCATATCTCACAAAATGTATAAATCTTGCCCCCCTTAGGATAGAAATCAAGATTTAATGGATCTCCATTTCATACTCATTTACAATGGGCTGAATAAATGTTTGTTGGATCAACCAAAATGGATCATTGAATATATGTTCAATATATTTATATGGATTGGTTTTTCTTCATAGCATGAGTACCACCAAAACTCTGTTTTACAAATTAGCATAGTATTCCTCCTTGAAGCTCAGTGCTTTAATAATAATATACACTAGTAAAAAACTGCAAAGTATCATTGAAGAGTACAAAGATTTCTAGTTGTCAAGCCAGTCAACCATAAGAAGCCATGTGGTTATCTCTAAGTCATATACAGCAAGCCTACCAGGGTAATACCTTCTTTGATCTAAATTCCAGAAACTTGCCTTTCATTTTAGTTTCTAATGCTCCCCAAAGCTCTGACTTACAGAATGTCAAATGCTCACATGGTGATTGTGGGAAAATAATGAAGCCTGAAATTCTCTGAGCTCTGTGGCATCACCCAGCTTTTGGTAGGAAAAACTTATTCAAAAAATAGACAAAGATGACATTAAGAAAGTAATGCATACTAGCACAAGCCAGCAGGACAAAAGCCTGAAAAAAATTACACCTAAAAGAAATGAAAAATCGGAAACTACTGTCATATTTGCTGACTACTCCCACTGAGTAAATAGCTATTACAAAAAGATATTTCTGCATGAACAATCTAGAAGGCGTTATCAAGGATTACATGAAAAATATGGTTTTAAAAAAAAGTAGCCTAAAACAGTTACTTAGGAAGACCTACCACCCCAAGTGGTAAAAGTGGAGCTAACACTTCCTGGAGGCTTTCCACTAGGAGCTGTTGTAGCTAACTAAGCATTACACTATATTATCTCATTTAATCTCCACAACAAGCCTAGAAGGTGTATACTATTAATATCTCCATTTTATAGATAAGGAACAGAAACTTAGAAAGGTTAAATAATTTGCCCACCACCACACAGTAAGTAGCAAATAGGGATTTGAGTGATTTGGTCTAGATCCATGTGTCATGGTAGAAACAGTCACAATCCTGGTCAACCAACAGCTTGAATATGTAATTGACCGTGCAGTGGTTAGGAGTAAGGTTTTTAGAGAGAAAATGTGTCTTTTGTAATGGGCTCATCTGACCTTTAGCACCAACTTCAAAAAGAAGCAAAGAAACAAACAACAGAATAGACTCTACTTTTTATTATTTTTTATTATTATGTTCAATTAGCCAACCAAAAAAAGTAGACTCTTAAACATGGAGAACAAACTGGTGGTTGCCAGACAGGGGGTGGGTGGGAGACAAATGAACAGGTGAAAGAGATAAATGGATAAAAGGTACAAACTCTCAGTTATAAAATAGTCACAGAAATGAAAAGTATAGCATAAGGAGTATAGTTAAATCTATTATAACAATGTTATATGGTGACAAATGATGACTACACTTATCTTGGTAGCACTGAGTAATGTATAGAATTGTTGAATCAGTATGTTGTACACCTGAAACTAATATAACACGTTAAGTATACAAAAAAAAAAATTCAGCAAGAATTCTATGTGACTTGCAAAGTCTTTCTGAAGTGAAAAGTACGCCGTTCTCATTACCTCCCTGCTGACCCAGCCAAGAGGAAGAAACAAAATGTGTGTAGTTTTGACATCATTAGGAAAGGAATCCACCATGAGGAGACCAGGAATCTGTGTACCACCAGCAAAGATACGTGGTGAGCCTAGGCAATGCTAAACTGAGCTTTAGGTCAGTTTCATGACCAACAAGTTCATTCACTTGGTAATCTGAAGGAAAAAAAAAAAAGGAGAAGGGGAGTGGCAAGTACTGAAAATATCAGTCATCATCACCAAAGATTGGGAAAGACTACTACCACTACTACCAATCAGATTCTGGCTAAACTGTTATGACCATGTAAATTTCTAGGTTTTAGGACCCTGAGGTATTGTTATGAGGGAAGTCTACTAGCTGTTCTCAAATCTTATTTCAGAAACTCTAATGGTCTCATGGAGCCATGTTCTTTCAGTCTCCTAGAAGACCCACCGCCTGCCTTACTGCTGGCATTACACAAAGGTACCAAGGGCCCTGAGTCAGGCTGAATTTTTGATTTTTTGAAACCACTGGGACATTTGGATATTTTCTAGTAACAGGAATGTTAATTAAATATGACTGGGGTTAGGAGGGCAAGGTGAGGAATGTATTTCACTCCACATCTTGTATTAAACCTGATTTGACCCTCTCCTATTCCCTACTGTGCAATCAGCGGAATGGTAAGGAAGAAACCTCTGACCTCTCCAGGAAGTGCAATCTTGTCCTGGCCTTGGGAAAACTGTGATGCCTGGTTTTCCTCATTTTCGAAAAAAAGTTAAAGGGCCTTCATCCCCTCACATGTTTTTAAGCACAGAACCTCCAGGAAATTGAACTGTTCACTTCAACACTATTTTCAGTGATCTCTCATGTTACTGGGCCCCAAGGGAACCTTCCCACCCTCCCCGCTGTGGCATCTCCCATCCCCCTACCCCTTCCCACTGGTTCCCACACTCACTGAATAAGGAAGGTCAATCCGAATACATCTGTCCACATCTCTGGAACGCCACAGAGGAGTAACAGCTGTTGATCTCTGTTCCCAACACATGATCCTGTTTGTTCCAAAAGTAGCTTGGATGAACTCCAGCTAATATATACAATCTCCACCTCCTATAGAGAATGGAGGCCCAAGAGAGTATATTCCCCGCATATGCTTTGGTATAAAAACAACCTGCTTTCAGGTACTGGATCCTTTAATGCTAATAATAACATTAAAAATTATAAGAGCAATTGTAGCAAAACTTTATTAAGTATTTCCTATGTGCCAGATGTACCACGAAGCTAAAAGCGCCTCAAATTGTTTAAGTTCTAATTTTTCCCTTAAGGTTTAGAAAAAGAAGGATTTCCTTTCACTACATTTCCGCATCTTCATACACACACACACACTTTTACGAACCTTCCGTGTGTATAAGTGATAAATTGAAGATATTACGTTTACCCCTGGAAATGGTGGAGGAGGGGAAAAGAAAGGTAAAGAGGAAAAAAAGAAAAGAAACTCTATCTGAGATGGTACAAGAAACCCAGCAGTAAGGGAGCAAGAATGTTATATGGTGACAGATGGTGACTACACTTTTCTTGGTAGCACTGAGTAATGCAGTAGGATTGTGGCGGGGCAAGGCTGTGGTCTGAGGCAAGGTCCAGAGAAATCTAGTACTTAGAAAAACCCATTAACACCACAGTATGTATGATGTCTTTCATACACGATCTGGAGGAAAATTTCAGACTCAACTTGTTTAGTTTCTATTTTATGAGAGGCCATATATATGTTATATATATTATATACATTATATATATTATATATGTATTATGTAAAGCCTATATATATAGGCTGCTCAGATTTGAAGTGACTAAAAGCTAACTCATCATTCTCTTCATTGAGGGGACAGAATCTATATTGAAAACACAGGGAAATCTCACCCATGTCAAGACCTCTAATCTACTCTGATTTCTTTTTTTTTTTTTTTTTTTTTTTTTTTTAATATTTTATTTATTTATTTGTCAGAGACAGAGGGAGAGAGAGCGAGCGAGCACAGGCAGACAGAGTGGCAGGCAGAGGCAGAGGGAGAAGCAGGCTCCCTGCCAAGCAGAGAGCCCGATGTGGGACTCGATCCCAGGCCGCTGGGATCATGACCTGAGCCGAAGGCAGCCGCCCAACCAACTGAGCCACCCAGGCGTCCCTCTACTCTGATTTCTTGCGCTGTTGTTCACTGTGCGAAGTTTATCCAGCTTTGCTATGCCAAATTGTTACAGGAATTTTCTAGAGAAATGGGAATTATTTAGTGGGTTTCAAAGCAGGACGAACAAGAGTAGGAAATCTATAGTGACCTTGAAAAGGCATTCATTCACCCAGTAACCCCACGCTCAGTGCCCACAATAGAAAAGGCCTTGTTCTACACCCTGAGGGTCCAGGGGAGACTCAAACTCTGGAAGAAATTCTGAGGAAGAAGCTCCTAACTTGCTCAGAGAAACTTCTCGGGGCAGGGATGCTACAGTTAGAAGGATAAACAAAATGGGCCCAGTCAGCAATGGGGAAGAATGGTAACTTCCTTCTGGGCAAAGTATATACTATTTGCAAAACTCCAAAACTACATGGCTTATTTAAGGAACCACAAGAAGCTCGTTGTGGCTGGAGCAGGAAGAACTCTGAGGAAAGGCAATGGAGGTGACAGGCGCTCAGGGCAGTCATGCCACAGGAAGAAGTTTGCTCTTTGTCCTGAGAACAGTCTGGGTCGGGAAGCCTGTCTGGGCTGCTGACTCAGTTTAAGGAGCATCAGCAAGCTGGGTCCAGGCTTTCAGATAGGTTTAATCTCTCACATCAGTGCCAGTTGATTGATAGCAGCTTCCTGAATCACAGCTATGATCAGGGTTTCTGAGACAGCATTCGGGTTCAGTAGGAGCATGGGGAAAGCCAGGGGAGGGACAGGAAGGGCTCTCTGTGGCTTCCTGACCAGCATTATAATAAAGCCACGAACATAGATCAAATTGCAGCCGACTTTTCCCCACCTGTTCCTTAAATCTTGGCATTGCTCCATTGTTGGGGTTTGAGGAGGCAAACAAATTATTCCCTTCTACTTGCTAATTCAGTTCTAAATCAAGTACAACTAAAAAAGGCAAAGGAATCAGGCCACTGGGAATGCAAATATGGCTGCTAGAGTACTACCCAAGGCCTGCCTAAGAAGGGCAGCCCCAACAAGCACCCCAGAATCAGGCACTGTCACCCACGGGTTGGGGCATTACTAGAAAACCCCAGGCCCCACGTCCAGGAGCAGAGTCTTGACCACTAAGCTACCACTGGGGCCAGAGCAGAACACGGCTCTCTGCACACAGATGAGTCCCAATCATGGGGACAGGAGGCAGCAGGAGCCAGAGGGAGGTGTGAGTTCAGGAGGCGCATCTGGTTAAGGCAGAAGGTACAGGGAAGCAAGTGTATTTTCATGCTCAGACAAGGAAGACACTGCAGAAAGACTGAAGAGGTAAGATGGGATCATCTGAAGGAGGAAAAGGAAGAGGGTAATAGGAACTAGGCCTAGATCATAATCTAATACCTCAGCATTAATTAAAAAGGAGGGCACTTCTTTGAGACCAGCACATTTGTCTAGGAAGACAAAAGTTACAGCAATTCAGATTAATGAACACTGACCAGGCACTTTTCAGTTCACACACATTAACTCCTAGAAACCCTGTGTGGGAGCCATTATTGTTGGTTCATATTATAGAGCAGAAGACCACTAAGTAGCAGAAAAGGCTGGAACACACTGATCTGGCTCTGAAACTGATCTTAGGGAAGGTGAATCCTCCGATCTCGTGTTCTGTGCCATGAAACCATCATTCCATTAACCCGACCCTTTAGAAAGAGCTTCCACTAGACCATAAATCAACAGGAGAGACATTTTCAGAAACCATCCTTCAGTTTGCGTGGTGGAGAATAGAGGATGGGAGCAAGTGAATGGCCTCTTAAGCTTTAAATTAGATTTCTAAAATCTCTGAAAAAGTGAGCCAACATCTCTTTTTCCCTCCCATCTTCCTCTCTTCGAAATGCAGAAATAGAGGGACACCTGCGTGGCTCAGTCTGTGAAGCATCTGACTCTTGATCTCAGCTCAGGTCTTGATCTCAGGTCTTGATCTCAGGGTTGTGAGTTCAGGCCCTTGCACTGGGCCCCATTCTGGGCATGGAGCCTACTTTAAAAAAAAAAAAAATGCAGAAATAGAACCATTTTAATTTCAGCAAAGGGGCATAAAAGGATTTCTTATCTCTGGGTGCCACCTCAGACTTGGGAAGCCAGGCTGAGTTCTCAGGGCTTGCTCTCAGTGCTTTGTCTCTGCAGAGAAATTAGACTTCCTAAAAATAGCACCTATCAGGTGGCTAAGCTGTAGGAGGTGGCAGACTGGCTAATAATTTGCATTGTGTGTGTTTGCGATGTCACCTCTGAGACCCTGAGGCTACAGCCCACGGAAATGGAGAAGGCTCAGGCTTTTTCCAGGAGGTCAGAGTTGTAAGATTATGGTTGCCCTTTTCTGGCTGTCTACTTAGGAAAGGGTTGTGAAAATGCACTCTTTGTACCCAAAATTATGGACATGTTCCCTCCTCTCTCTGTCCCTAGATTAGTCCTTCTCTTTTCATTTCTCAGAAACTCAGTCTGCACAAACATGGAGTTGACGAGTACTTACTGCCCCAGTCAGAAGACAAAAATGTTTCCTATGAAAGTGGACATGTGGACATTATGTCCCCAACATTCCTATTACAGCCAACCGGCAAGACTGTGCCCATGAAGTCTGGCAGGTCTTAGCTTTTTTTTATGTCAGGGACCCACTGGCAATCTGGAAGCCTAAAACCCTTCTCACAATCATGTTTGAAATGCAAAACAATAAAATGCATAGCATAGCAAAGAAAACCAGAAGTACTGAATGCAATTTTCAAATATTTTAAAAACATGATATAGTAATAAATGTACTATATTAACACATTAAATAACAAGATCTAGCTGTGGCATGATAACTACCGTAATGTTCAAGTAGTGATACACGTAAGTGATATTTTGAGATATCCGCAACAACTATGGGATATGAAAATATCTGTGATTTCAACTGATGACAAAGTCACAAGTACGGCTGAAATTACTGTGATTTGCGGCCTAAGTATATTGTTGCAATGCGAAATCTCAGCTACAGGGGTTAGTGAGAACAAAGATGTAATTTTTTCCCTGCCCGAAATTACATCAGACCCCTGGTTAAGAACCCCAGAATAAACCAGTGCATCTGGCTGATGTCAGCAGCTCGTCTACCAAACTGTGGGTCTCACACACACGGTCATACACACACCACACACACACACACACACCCCAAGCACTACATGCCCCACAATCTCAACTGGAATCTGACAGCATTTTAATGACATTCAAAGGACACTTCCCAGATGTCTCATAGCCTGAAAGATCAAGGAGCAGAAAGTGCAAATAACATTAGAGACGTCAATGTCAGTTTCTCGTCGGCCCCCAATTCCCAGGGCCGACGGGGCATGGATGGCTACTCCCAGCCATGGTTTTCTCGTGTGGGCCTGATACTGGGCCAGACTTGTAAGCTCTACAGCTCCACCTGCCCTTGTTTTTCTCCTGCATTTTAGATGAATTCCCGCTTTCCATTCTGCCCCACGGTTCCTCAGCAGGGTGAGACCCACAGCACTGAGACTTTCCACACATGGAAGGACCGCACTCAGGTTCAGACCCCTTGCTCTGCAGGATAACCTCAAGCCCCCTGAGCACTCTGCAAGCTCCCCACATCTTCTTTTTTTTTTTTAATTTATTTATTTGTCAGAGAGAGAGGGAGAGAGAGCGAGCGAGCACAGGCAGAGTGGCAGGCAAAGGCAGAGGGAGAAGCAGGCTCCCCGCCGAGCAAGGAGCCCGATGTGGGACTCGATCCCAGGACGCTGGGATCATGACCTGAGCCGAAGGCAGCCGCTTAACCAACTGAGCCACCCAGGCGTCCCCTCCCCACATCTTCTACTTGATATTGTCCCTGGTGGTGGATCAAAAAATCATTGGAGTGACTGACTTCTGCCAGTTAAAGCATATTCCTCCCCCCAAGCCCTCCACTCTGCTGCAGACCTATTTCTACTGAAACACCCATTTCTTTTAGGCATTGGATCATTCACATGAGCTTTTTCCTCTGTCTGGAATGTTCTTTCCCTTCTCTCTTCTCAAGATGTGCTTCTTCTCCTGACAGTCATTTCTGGCCACCTTAGATAAATTAGGTACTTCTTTCCTTCCCTACCTCAATATCCAGTTTATTTTTGTAAGTGCCTACAATGTATAATTACTTTATATATTTGTGCTTTTGTCCATCTCTTCCATTAGAGGCTAAACTTCTTCAGGGCAAGGACCACATCGGGCTTGTTCCCCTTTATATCTCACCACCAGTGCAATGCCTGGCACATAATAGGTACTCAGTAAAAAAATTTGCCAAGTGCATTCATCAGGAATGAGCAATCTTCAGCTCTATCATCTGTAAGTACACACTGAGCTCTCAAAGCAGAGGAGTAATGGAAGGTAAGGCAGAGTCGAGTGTCGGGTAGTATCTCTTCAAAAGCATTCCTCTGCTTTATGGGCAAAAAGGGTACCCCATTGGCCTAGCTTGGCTGTCACCTGTTGATCCAGCTGCCACAGGTCATTGTACTTGCTACACCAATCTCTAACTGGCGTGGATGATTCCGTGCCTTACTTCTCCGATCCCAGGGAAGAGGATGGTAGGAAGTAGAGTTGTTTAATCTCTGGAACCATAGTGTTTGTTGCCTCAGGGATGCTCCAGTCCCAGCTGCCCAGGCTCTCCTTTGGAATAGTGGTCCCCTCCCTGAAATTCACAACCTTTACAAGCCACATCTTCACGCACAGATGACTAATGAGCTTTGTCCTCAGTGATGGGCCTGTTGGCGTGGACTGGAAAAGACAAAGGCAAATGAAGCATGCCCTCACGTGGCTCCAGACAGACAACAAAACCATTAGCAACTTGTACAAAGGGAGCTTCTGCTTTTACATTGAAAGGACCACAGAGCATTCTCTAGGTTCATATAGACATTCTCTTTCCAAAACATCTGAAACACTATTTAAATGAACCAACATAAGGGCACCAGAGATAGTGAGTGTGTGTGTGTGTGTGTGTGTGTGTGTGCATGTTTACTTCTGCCCATCTCTCACAAGATCCTCTCACATGCCCCACATCCAAGGGGCATGTGAACCAGACTTTACCACTCCACATGATTACTGTTGCTTTAAGGGAATGTCTGGGGTTGCAGTGCTGCCCAGACCAGTAAGCACAATGGAACATTTTCCTTGGAATTACCTCACTCCCAATGACCCACACAGGAAATAATTATTTTGGTAGTCGCCAGTAAACAGTGAAACACACTTACTTGAAAAATAAGCTCTTTTTGACCCTGCAAGACAGTGGCTTCACAAGCACAGCTGAGCTTAGTTTCTACCCAAATTCAATAATTTTGTACGTAAATGGTGCCTTATTCTTGGATTGTGGGTTTCCAGATCCAGGCCACACTTCAGAGTTCTGCCTAAACACTACAGCAAACAGTGGTTGCCTTGTATTTCTGGCTAAAGAAGAATGCAGCATCAAAGAAACATTCGATTTCTTTCTTGGAGAGAATATGGAAATTCCATGGATGTCCTGGCAACAAATTCAAACACTATAGTCATGTCTGAGAAAGTACTTTTGCTCTTATAGACATCACTCCTGGGGAGTGCCAGAGAAATAAGGCAACGTTTGGACTAAGTGACAGTTCTGGGCAGGATTTTTGAGTCTAAGTGAGAAGTCCACACCTCCACTCTCTATTCTAGCTGAGGCCTTTCTTGGAGTGACCTCAGAAGCTCACAGAAAAAAAAAGTCCAGGTTAGCATGTAGCATGTAGGCCTTTCTTTTTCTGTATAGCCCCCCAAGAGGCACCAGACATGAATTCTACAGAGCTCTCAGAAGAATCATGCTACCTGTTGAAACAGATAAATTGCAATAACGAAGCAGTGTTCTCAATTAAACTGACTCTATTCTACTAAAATCTAAAGTCACTGATTTAGGATAAGAGCTTGACTGTTTTGACAGAGATGTATGATAATTCTGGTTTAACACAATCAGTGGTTCTTCCCTCTCAGCTAAGAGTCTGGGAGTGAGCAGTCCTGGACTGGTGTGGCAGCTCAAAGCTCAAGGTCCAGATGCCTCCTATCGTGTAGTTTCCTCAATGCTTAGGCCCACATGGTCCGGGGGGGATCACCATCACACCAACCTCATAGGCAACCAGAAAGTATGATGAAGAAAGGAAGTGCTTGTCCCTTCCCTTTAAAGGCACAAACCAGGGACGCCTGGATGGCTCAGTTGGTTAAGCAGCTGTCTTCGGCTCAGGTCATGATCCCAGCGTCCTGGGATCGAATCAGGGAGCCTGCTTCTCCCTCTGCCTCTGCCTGCCACTCTGTCTGCCTGTGCTCTCTCTCCCTTTCTCTGACAAATAAATAAATTTTTTTAAAAAAAGAAAATATTTTAAAGGCACAAACCAGAAATAACACCACTTCTACCTATATCCCATTGGCCAAAACCTGGTTGTAAGACCCAACAGAACTTCAAGGCCGTTCCCAGCTACATAAGAGGGGTTACTATGGGAAACAAGGGAGAATCAGTACCAAGAGGCAGCCAGTGGTTTTCTACAATTGCCAATTTTCATATTAATGCTTTGATGATGGTTAAGTCACCAGAAGACACAGCCTCTTTTCCTGCAAAGCTATGGCATTGTGCCACCCTCCAAAATGAGCCCATTTATCAGACCACCCATGCCAATATGGTATACCAGTAGACCTAAGGAAGGAAAGGCCATGAAAGCAGAATCCCCCACCTTTGCACTTTGTGTGGCAGTCTCTGGCCAGATCGGTACACAGGGCTGTACCTCCTCCTGGGAAACTCCTCTGCTGCTGGCTCTGGTTGGCTCTGTCATCATTTATTCAAACCATAGACATGACTTTGGTTACCTTAAGACCTAGAGATTATCTCATGGTTGTAAGGATCACCTTGTCTCATTCTGGCTTCTCTACAGCCCTAGTAGGAAAATAATGTAGTCATGAGTCAGGGACACAAAGTCTCAGGCAATTTCAACTTTAGACAGGAAGGAGGATTTCTCCAAACTTGAAATCCCAAAAGAGTAACCTAGAACAAGAAAGGGCTACGTGCTAACCTGGACTTTTTTCTGTGAGCTTCTGAGGTCACTCCAAGAAATAGGTTGTGAGTAAAGGAGGCGGGGGAGTAATTTATCCAGCCCTCTTCCTGAGTCATTTTGGAGTGAGACTCATAGGCTTCAAAAGGTATAGAAAATTCCCGAACAGGGACTTCCTAGAGATTTTCATTCATCAAGGAGGAAAAGAGTAAGGGGCTCTATGCTGAATGGATTAGGATCCCACCTGGTGTTTACACCCAACTTCAGGATGTGCTTAATATCCTGGCATGAATGGGCCATCACTTGGCAGCAGACAACAGCACCTGTTTACAGTATGTGATCTGGTCATATAAACTTAATGGTATTTACTCTAGAATTGAGTGACATAAAAACAAAAGATATGGATGTTTAATGTCTTAAAGATAAGCTGTGAAGTGAGTCATTAAAGGGAGCCAAATTGCAATAATGCCTACCTAGAAGGATGATATCGAAAAGTGAATTTGTTGTCTTATTAGCAGAAATTCTGATATATTACTACTAAATTATGATAAAGTCATAGCAAAAAAAAAAGTGAGAAAATCCCACATTAAAGGAGAAAAATCATCATCATCATTTGACATAAGATTTATAAAGTATGAAAGTATACCCATTTACAGTGGATCTTTTAAAGATTTTATTTATTTTTTAGAGAGAGAAAGAGTACATCAGTGGAAGGGGCAGAGGGAGAGGGAGAGGCAGACTCCCCACTGAGCACGGAGCCTGACTGGGGGCTTGATCTCAGGACCCTGAAATCATGACCTGAGCTGAAGGCAGATGCTTAACTGACTGAGCCACCCAGATGCCGCTTTAGTGGGTTTTAGTGATTTTTATATAGTACATGTATCATGGCTGATTTTTTAATATAGTTGATCACTCATATGTATAGTATAGGACAATAGAGTCCCAACAACAATGATTTTAATCACAAAACTATTCCAACTTCCAACTGAGATCTCTAGTCAGGGAACATTGGGACATCCTCTTCCTGTTTCTGCCTTGTCCAAAAGCTGGAACAGAGCTCTTGGAAGGGATCCAAGATGTCAGGAAGAAATTATTTTAAGTGCTGTTATGCTTGGGAGAGTCAGTGGGACAACATGAATTGAGCTCTATATCTTCATCTGTGTATAGTAATAATAAAGCATGCCCTAAAACAACTCCACTGTGTTAATTTCTGGCAATGGACAAGGGGCATTGCACAAATATGCACCCAGGCCTGTTTAGTCACTTCTTCCTCTGCTCCCTTAGCACATGGTACATCCCTCCAGGAGCACTTACCTCATTCATCACACTGTGACAACTTGTTCACAGGCCTGTTTCTACTGGCCTGTGACATGGGATGAGGTTAAAAAGACTAGCTCTGGGGCCAAACTACCTAGATTTGAATCCCAGCTCTGCCACTAGTTTCTGTGACTTAGAGCAAGTCCCTGAAACTTGCCAAGCCTCAACTTCTTCATCTACAAAATAAATTCAGCAGTGGTATCTGTCTAATACAGGGGCTGTCAATATTTCATGATGAATGGATGAAAAACATGTCCCACCTTAAGGTCTACTTTCAACAACTACTGTCTGTTCTTCTGATCACCAGATCACCATCTGGGGATAAATCACATCCTATTCATCTTTGCATTCCCAGCATCTGGGTGTCCAGCTCCTGGAAGTCTGTAAGTTGAATGAATCAATTAATGAGAAAATGTGGTCAAGAAAAGGCAGTCCCTTCTAATATTCTTAACGCACTCTGCTCCCAGGCAGCAGAGAGAATTCTCTGCCTGATAGATTTGGGAAGAAGATCTAGGCAGGTGCGGCCCAGTCTCACCCCTCTCCCTCTTGAGAAAGAGCTGCCATCAAGGGGTACAAGCTAGACTTTAAGCTTCCAGCTCTGCCCTGGTAAGTAGACCTTTCCTCCTTTGGGGAGAGGAGGCAAATTGCCCACAGGAAGCAGGCATTCTCTACTCTCCTCCAGATATAGGCTCTCCCCAACATGGTTTGGTGCCAAAGGAGACTGATGAATTCTGGGCTCGGGTGGTAGACTCAGAGGTCCTCACGCTAGGTCATTCCCTCCAACCTAAGGTGACCAATCACAAACAAGCTATTTTGGCTTCCACCTGCCATTCAGTTGGATTCTTTCCTAGTATATTCTATTTACGGAGCCTTCTTCAAAACCCTAACATTGGCTTAATAACAAAAAGAATCTTTTCAGATTTTTAATTTTTCAGAATCTTAAGGAAGTGCTGCTTTGGGCAGGAATTGAAAGCACATGAAACTCGAGAATTGAAGAGTCGAAAGAATAACATGCTGGTTGTTCTTTTTTTTTCCTCTCCAGACCTAGTCTTCGTTTTCTCTTCTTTGCTGGACCTCGAGAGGCTGGCCATTTTGCCTGCATCATCTGGACTCTCTTGCCTTCCAGCTGGATTCCAGCCATTGGAGAAGCCCGAGGGTGGGGACAGAGTGAGACTGGAGTGTTTATTCTGTCTGCTCCTTCCATGACTGGCGAGGTTTGGGCAGTGGCTGCATTCCTCTCCTTATGGCCACGGTTCCTGTTGGCTGCCCTTCCCATGGCTACGTTCATGCTGGGTTCTCTAACACCACTTGCTCTCCGTGTCCCTTCAAACCTAGAAGCAGTAACAGCACCCCAACACTGCTAGTTCCCTGGGTGCTTCATCATCTTTGTGAGTACCCTTTACCCTGCCCTCACCCCTATAAAGAGTCCTTTTGTTAAAGTCTCTTCAGTGATATCTTTGAGTGTGCCATCTCTTTGCCCCCAGGACCCTGATTGGAATAAGTGATGAAGAGTAACAGAAAGGGGCACCTGAGTGGCTCTGTCAGTTAAGCATCTGCTATTGGCTCAGGTCATGATCCCAGTGTGCTGAGATGGAGCTCCATGTACTGGCTCCCTGCTCAACAGGAAGTCTGCTTCTCCTTCTCCCTCTGCCCTGCCCCCTGCTCATGCATGCTCGCTCTCTCTCTCTCTCTCTCTCTGTCTCAGATAAATAAATAAAATCTAAAAAAAAAAATAGAGAGAGAGAGAGAGTAACGGAAAATCCTTTTGGGAATGGACACATTGGGCATGCAGAGCCTGATGTCACAAACAAAAAAATTACTGTTCTTCTAATTACACTTCACCTAGAAACTTTCTGATAACTTGGCTTTCCATGTTGTTCTAGCTAAAAAAAATAGAAGACCCTGGTCAGGCTGTCTCTACCTACAGGTTCTCTGGATGGTACAATATCTCCTCTCAAATCAGAAGATTGTTATTGTGCTTTATAAAAATAGTGAATGGAAAGTCAAAGGGAAGTGGAGGTGGTAGAATTAACTTAGTTCACTTTTAGTTCTATGGAAAAAAAAAATCACAGAAGTGAAGGAGTGACATTATAAGATAAAGAACTCTAAGATCAGTGTTCAAAGATAAAGAATCTGAGGTTTACCAGGCACAAGCTTCTGCAAACATAGCCTCTACATGAACTTGGGCCTAGACTCAATTTTTGTTTTCTAACTAACTTATTTCCATCTGCCCTTTTATATTTCAATGTGTTTGCCTATTTACCAGTGTTTACAAGTATAGACAATTTCTCACCACCTTAAACTTCAATGCAAGAATGAATTCTGGCTCACAAGATAGCATCAGTAAAGATCAGCACTCTTGAGAGGAGACAATAGCCAAACAATAGTTACTTTTCTGCAAAAAAAAAGTGAAAAGCACAAAAACAAAAAGCCTCAGTCCAGCATTTCAAACCTTTCACAGTCCAAAGCCACCACACCCAGTAAACTCACCGACCTCAGAAATACATCACACTCCTTCCTGCCATTTGTCCTTTGCTCATTCTATGACCCTCACCTGAAACACCTTCCCCATTCCCTCTGTTTATCCCGACCCTACTCTTCAACCTTCGACACTCAGGCATACCCGCATTGCTCCACGATTTTCCCAACATGGCAGACCAGTGTTCTCTGTCTCCTGAGCACCTCCCGCACTTACTAAATTGCCACTCACCAAATTGAATGTCACCTCTTTATTCCTTGAGCCATTTCACTGTCTCCCTCCAACCCTATTCCTGGAGTAATTCTTGGTGATTTCAATATCCTTCCAATAGAATGTGATCTCTCATAACCTTCCTATTCACTCCTATTGAGTTGTCCTTTACAACACTTGGGCCACCCAATCCTATCTTGCCATTACTATTGACTGTATCCCTTCCATAATCTCAATTTCAAGCATTCATTCTCCAACCAATTACAATCTCCAATATTCCTGATGATTCCAGTATCTCAAACCCCTCTAGTTGACCATGCCTACCATCCTTTCTCTCCTGCCATTTGTGTTCTCATGTTCCTCCTTATCCAGCTTAAAGACAAGATCAGTTACTATACTCTCTAACTCACATACACCTAACTCCCTAGACCTTCTCTCCTTCCTTCATAGTCCTCTGGCAAAACCCCAAGCCTGGTTAAATTCAAAGCCCTACCTTTTCTGTACCTATAATTGAGCATGGCTGGGGATAAGCATACAAATCCTTTGACTGTTCTCAGTTTAAATTTGAGACTCTCTTTACTGACTCTTTCTAAAGTATTCAACTTGGTGTTTGTGGAAACAATAATCCTCTTTCTTTTTGTTTTCATAGGCTTACCTGCTATTCCATTAAGTAAAAACTAAATATAGGAAAAAATGCAAGTGGTATTAACAGGTTTGGGAATGAACCAAGCTGTCTTTTAGTAAACATATAATCGGCTTGGGAAAACAGAAGTGTGGCTTATAACAGTGTAGCCTACCACTCTGGAGTGTTCAACATGCCATGGATGTCAGCCCTGGAGTATTACAGAGAGTGTGGAGAACCTCTCTTAGTCTGGCAAGTAAGTTTCTTGGGGGTCAGTTAAAAGAATGTCTACTATACATGTACACCGTCAATAAGATTCTGTAAATAAACAAAAAAGGATTTACTTCCTACCACTTCATTATTGCCAATATGGAGTCTATTTGAGCCCAGGTTTGTTAAGATTTATAGTGAGACTGTTAAGAAGCCTATCAATTTGCCTCAGCATCTTCCATCATTTATTAACCATGCTACCACTTGGGCCTCATCCCATCATGGTCATTTCCTAGTTACTGCTATAGTATAAACTATGTACTATATACTATAGTATAACTACAGTATTAAGAGAAAGTAAATTTGCATAGAAGTAGACTATCTCCTCTGCACAGCATGAAGAGAACATGAAGGGCACTGTTTCTAAACGATTTATTTTCACTGTAGCTCCCAACCCAGGAACATTTTTAGACTTTTTTTCTACTTACTCCCTACCCCATGAAAGTTAATATTATAGATATACTTTATGCCTGTTTATATAAGCCCATATGCTTATACATTAAAAAGTAATATTTTATACACATACACACAAGAACCAGTTGTCACCTCCTTAGGAAGGTTATCACACTGTTGAAAATACGTGATTTAGGGTATATGAAGTAGATCCTCTATATGATTTTTTTACATAAAAATTGTGTATATTTAAAGTATACAACACAATAACTTGATATATATATACACATAGTGAAATGATAACTGTAGTCAAGCTAATTAAAGTATCATCTCCTCATATAGTCACCTTCCGTGTGTGTGTGTGTGTGTGTGTGCACGCGCATGTGTGTGTGGTAAGAGCACCTGAAATCTACTCTCATACCAAAATTTCCATATTCAAGACAGTATTACCAGCTATAGTCATCGTGTTGTATATTACATCTCTAGACTCAGTCATCCCACACGACTACAGCTTTGTACCCTTTGATCAGCATCTCCCCACTTCCCTCACCTCCCCACCTTGGTACCACCTTGGTAACCCCCACTCTGCTGTCTGCTTCTAGAATACAGTCCTTATTCGGCTGTAAGCTGTGGCTGACAAGGTGAACGCGGGACCTACGGATCTGGGGAAGTGGTCTATCTTAATTGTGGACCTGTCAGTAATGTTTCATTTCTTTTATTCCATCTTTCTTAATTAGCTATCCTTATTCTTAACCAATTTCACTCTCCAGTTTTTATTAAAATGGCAAGCAATTCAATACCAGATTAGGACTAAAGATCATATTTTCATCAAGGATAGCACGATATTAGGCAAGAGTAACAAATAAGCCTTTCCTTTTCTTTTTTTTTTTTTTAAGATTTTATTTTTTTATTTGACAGAGAGAGCAAGAGAGCATAAGTAGGCAGAGAGGCAGGCGGGGGTGGGGGGTGGGAGCAGGCTCCCCAGTGAGCAGGGGGCTCGATGCAGGGCTCAGTCCCAGGACCCTGAGATCATGACCCGAGCCAAAGGCAGGAGGCTTAACCCACTGAGCCACCCAGGTGCCCCAAACCTTTCCTTTTCAAATGATCAGCAGTTTCCTTGACCGGAGAAAATACAGCACCTGTGAAAAGTACTGTCCAGTATTACCACACACCACTTCATGCGGCCCCCCTCTGCTCCATGCTTGTTTACTGTCAGTAACATATGTATTATTAATTATTAGCAACACAGTCCAGAGGTCCACATGATAGCATTCAGGGGGGGATAAAAGAAAAGAAAAAAAGACAAACAAGACAAAAAATAGAAAAGAAAGGAATGCGGGGTTTTTTCCCTAATTTATATCCACAATTTTCAAAAGGAGCTATGAAACATCAACTTAAGAGTAGTGTGCTGTCTTACTATATTAAAGAGGTCACTTTGCTCTTCCAGTGTTCACTTTCAGTACCGAAGTTATTTTAAGTTATTTTCTTAGATCTAGAGCCAGAAATAAAAATATGCTGTGTCATGTAGAATTATTCCATAAGCTTCTAAGAGTAGTCTTCCTGACATTTGGAAAGCAGTGCAAATGACTACTGCACTTAATTTCTAGCTCTGTAACTGTGTATCCTTTCACAAGCTCAATATGCAAGAATGTACACCCTGATTATAGATGTTGATAATTTTTTGAGCTCAAAAACTTCCATGCAAAACAAGGTTCTGACTCACTAAGTATCAAGACCATTGGGAAACAACTTTAGGGAAAATCAGACTAATGTTGACGAAAAAGTGGTTTTTGCCACTAACAACTGAACCAAGCCAAGCAGCTGAAATATCTAAAATAAATATTAAATTTTGCCCTTTTCCCTATAGAAATTATGCATCTTGAGTTTAAAAATTTCATCACTGCAGGAGTATAGAAGAGGAGAGAGGAAGAAAACATGAATTACATTTCTTACAGATATCAAAAAATCTAACAAAACTTTAAATGTTCCTGCCATTTTGTGCTAAAATCTTTTATTTCAATATTTTTACCTACATTGTCCCGTTTGGTAGAGTTAGAAATTAGATACCTGTTGGTTATTTATATAAAGTCTGTCCTCTTCCGTCAGTCTGTCTGCTTCACAAAAACCAATGCCGCCTTGCTACCTGAGCTACCTTGCTCACCATGACATTCCCATGACAAAACAGTACCTACACATAGTAGATGCTCAGTAAATTTGTTAAGGAGTGAATAAATTGGATGGGAGGAAGGACATTTTGATATTCTTTTTTATCAGTGCAAAATGACATGGCAAGCACATCAATTTATGGTATCCATCCATCTTGACGTCTTTATTTACCCATCACAGAGCTCTTTTGTGTCAGGGCATAGACTATTAAGACACAGTCCCTGGCCCTAAGAGACTCATGATTCAGAGGGGGAGACCAGTATATGAAACAATTAATCATAGTACACAGGGATACAAGAAATAATACATCTCCTCCCATGCAAGGGGGCTAGAGAGAGATAGCAATCCAATGGTCTCGTATTGAAATCAGAATTGTGTCTCCATCAGGCAACCAGTGAAGGGTAGAAAAAAATAAATTTGAACTGAAGTTTTGTTTGGTTTTGTAACAGATCATTGAAAATGAAGCCAAACTAAATTGGGGACTTTGTCTGTCTAACTCTTTCAGGTCTTGAGAGAAATCTCCTCTGATCTCTCTCTCTACACACACACACACACACACACACACACACACACACACAGACTGGGGATTCCTCTTCACGTGCACACACTGGGTTAGGTCTCTTGTCACACACAGCAGAAGTCTATGAGGCCAAAGCACATGTCTGACTATCTACTGACTGTTACATCTCTAGAGCCTAGACCTATCTTGGGCAGACCAGGTGCTCAATAAATGCTTGACGCATCAAGTTTCCCTTGCAATATATTTGTCTTTCTCTTTTCAAACCAATTTATCTCATTTCCCTTTCTATAAATTGAAAAAAAAAATCCCTTTCTCTAAAGAATGTCTTTGCCTTTTCCTTCAAGACGACTATTTTTTCTAAATGTTTAAAGACATGATCATTTAATAACTTGAAGCAAATTGCCCTTTATGCAACCACGCACAGTAGGGGATTGGACCTGAATTGTATATTTGAGGCTTCTTCCTCCACCCCTGCCAGGTACCCCAGGGACCGGGCCTATCTATGTAGACTGCCAGAAGAGGTTTCCCATGGCATTTCTCCTTACCTTTTATTCACATAATTTCCAAAGGATTAGGCTGAAGAAGGAAGCCTTTCTTCTAGAGAGTAGTTACAGATTACTGTCCTCAGGGGAACAATGAAAGTCAGCATTCACTCTCTGTGCCCAAAATTAATTATTACCCTCTGCTTTCCTAAAGAGAGGAAGAGAGGATCAGGATGCTGATTTCAAGCTGAAAGTACTCCAGATACTTTGCAACAGAAACTTAGGGAGTATCCTGAAAAAGGTTTCAGTCATAAGGCACCAAGTTCTAAGGTCAATGAGTCTTGCATTTGGTCCTTCCCCAGACCAGGTGGCAGCCCGAGAGAGAGATTTTAAGTCATGGTAAGGCCATGTGGCAACCTCAAAAACCACACCCTTTGAATGTGAGCCTTCTTCACCAATGTTGGGCAAGTCTGACAAAAGGCAAGAAATAAGGGCTTTGCTATGGGTAGACAAGCCCCACTGAAATGCTGTTGCTTTAAAAAAAAAAAAAAAGGTTATTATCATTTCCTTCTTCTATTTACCAAATGTTATGCTGAAAATTGAAAAACTCAGTCAAATTTGGATGTCTCCAATGTCCAGATGTGTCCTAGATACAGACTAGATGTCAGGAAGAGGCTTGAATTGATTTAAATATGAGGTATTTTTTTCTCTCACTGTAGAAGTATTCTGAATTATCCACAGTCTTTCACATGACCTTTAGAGGAAATAGGGAGATATAGTTACCAGGGAAGAATAATGTTGCCCCCATAAATATTGGTTAAAGCAGACACGTGATGAGAGAAAAAAAAGTTTCAAAGTTTCTCTTAATAGTGTCTTTTTCACATGCACACAATTAAATGATTACTAAAGGAAAATATGAGGATTTTTAAGTATGTATATATAAATATTTTTAGTATACATATATAAATGTTTTTTTTTAATTTTTATTTTTTATAAACAAAGTTTTATCCCCAGGGGTACATGTCTGTGAATCGCCAGGTTTACACACTTCACATATATAAATGGTTTTTGATGTTTCAGTTGCTACATATAGGATGTTATACCATTATATACTAATTTTAACAAGTGATAGAACTGAAATCTGCTGGAATTTCCTATCAGTTATTACGCCGTCTAGAAACAGGGATGTCCCTTAGTTTTCTTAAGTTAAACTAACTCAAACTGAGGGGAGGAGTACCATTTGATTAGTCCGGGGATAGCTGCAGAAAGAGCATCTCTGGATGACCTGGGCTCTAGTACCAGCTCTGCCACTTACTACTCACCTGGGAAATAAGCTAAAGAATTGCTCTAAGATTCCTCCTAATGCTAGCATCCCAGAAATCTGCAATCCCCTACAGTTTCACTGGAGACAAATCCGGGGGGCACTGAGTCAAAGGGCCAAGCCATGTCTGCCTAGATCCACTATGCAGCTAATTCTTCATTGGATTCTCATCACTTCCTCTTGAGCCTTGTGAGCCTAGAAAAATCTACTCTTTGCATTTTGGATTTTGTTTTTGTTTTTGTTTTTGCAAGGATGAGCAGTAAAGCCATGGAGAAATTAAAATACTGAAATACATTATCTAATACTTCAAAAATTGCAATAAATTTGGGATTAATAAACTTATAAAATATTGTTGAAGTTATAAATTTGAAAGAAATCACCATGGGAAAATAATACATAGAAGGAAGGAAGAAAGGAAGGAAGGAAAAGAAAGAAACAGAGAGAGAGAGAAAAGAAGGAAGGAAGGAAGGAAGGAAGGAAGGAGACTGAGGATTGAAGGAGGTAAGCATAGGAAGAAAAGTCCTACTCTGAGTAATGTATATAATTGTTGAATTGTTTTATTGTACACCTGAAACTCATACAACACTGTATTTTAATTATACTCCAATTAAAAAAGAAGAAGAGAAATCCTAGAAGGAGCCTAAAAAGGAGAATCAGTATAGGTATAAAGAAAACAGTAGAGCTTTGGAAGAAGCTGGGGAACTGCTTTAAGAAATCCATGGTCAGGGCGCCTGGGTGGCTCAGCCAGTTAAGCATCCAAGTCTTGATTTCCTCTCAGGTCATAATCTCAAGGTCGGGAGAACAGACCCCATGTTGGGCTCTGCAATGGAGGTGTAGCCTGCTTGGGATTTTCTCTCTTCCCCTTCCTGTCTCTCTTCCTCACCCCACCACCCCACCCCCCTGACCTATGCTCACTCTCTCTCTCTCTTTCTCTCTCGAAAAAAGAAATCAGTGGTCAACAAAGCCAAAGCTTTCTAAGGACATGTAGGAAAGCATTAAAGATAACGATACAGAGCGCTATTAACAGTGAAAATTTCCATAGGGTGATGGTAACAGAAGGTAAATGGCAAGTGGCTTGACAAGCTATATGAGAACTGGAGCTGCAGTCTGAGTTAACATTTATCCCTGCTCCATCATGAACACTCAAACACTCAAACACAATGTTGCAAAAATATGCAACACATAGTTGAGCTTAATCAGAGAAGGAAAGTAAAGACAACTCCAATTGATGCTACTATAGTCTAAGGGTCCAAAGTTTACAAGCTGGGCAGCTGCTTGTAGAGCTGGGCAGAGTGAGGACAGGAGACATGGTTTAGGGCCTGAATAATGAGAGGAGTTGAAACTGAGACCAGTGCATGTAGCTACAATCTTCAATGGGCTGCCCAGTCTATGAAAATTGGTCTAGAACCACACTATCTAGTATGATAGCTACTAGCTGAATATGACAATTAAATTTAAATTATATTACATTCAAAATTTTAGCAGAGTTGCACAGCGGAAGCATGCTGGGCCCATAAAATTCAAAATTTAATTCCTCAGTCACACTTTTCAAGTACTTAATAACTACCTGTGGCCAGTGGCTAATACGTTAGAAGGCACAGACCTAGAACACTTCTATCATCACAAGACGTTTTATTGGACAGTGCTAACCTAGAAAGTCTCTAGCTATCATTCTAAAGAAGCAGTGATGAAATATGCTATTTGTCTCCATCTTTGGATGAAAACAGAAAAACCCGTCTTATAAGAAATGGGTACACCGGGGCACCTGGCTGGCTCAGTCAGTGAGCATCCGACTCTTGATCTCAGGGTCATGAGTTTGAGCCTGGTGCTGGGCTCCATGGAGCCTACTTAAAAAAAGTCAAGAAAAAGAAGAGAAAAGAAACTGATACACCAAGCAAATGCCCCATCCAGGTGAGAGGCCCAAATCTGTACTATGCACATGGGCTAGAATCCCAAGCCAAAAATCTAAGAGTGCCAGCAGGATCAAGTGCAGGACATCTCAGTAGTGCACATCCACAAAACACTCTATAGTACATACTCAAAACCTAAATCACACAGGGCTCCATAGGCAAAAAGCAAATCCCATCTAGAAATAAGCTCATCATCAACAAGCACAAACCTCAGGAAGAATCTGAACAGGCACTTCACAAAAACAGATATCCGAATGACCAATAAACATGGGAAGAGGTGATCAACCTCCCTAGTCACCAAGAAATAACTAATAAGTGAAAATAAATTACATAGCCTCCAGAATGGCTAAAATTTGAAAGACTCACAACAGCAAGTATTGGTGAGAAAGTGAGACAACTGGAACTCTCATACATTATTGGTGAAAGTGTGACTTGTGTATTTTATGACACAGCAATGCCAATTCTCTATGTATGCAACAGAAATGAGCTTATATAAACATATACCCAGAGCATATACCCAGAAAGAAATACAAAAGAAACATATAAGGTGTTCGTAGTGGACTATGTGTAACAGACAAACTGAAGACAACCTAAATGTCCATCAGTAGAGAACAGATAAATAAGATATGGATATTCAAATAATGGAATATTTTATAGCAATGGGAACAGACTATGACTAGACCCAACAATGTGGAGGAATCTCACAAAAATAGTTGAGAGAAAGTTCAACACCAAGAAAACTAATCAATGATGATAGAAGTTAGGATTATGATTACCTTTCAGAAGGTTAGTGAGTGAGAAAAGCCACAAGTGGGACTACTAGGATACTAGTAATATTCTATTTCATGATCTAGTGATTGTGATATGAGTTACATTCCCTTTGAGAAAATGTATCACGTTGTAAAGTTATCATTTCTGCAGTTTTCTCTATATATGTAAATACAAATGATATACATTAAATATTGCACACGTTTTATATAAAATTAAGATTTTGTTAATATAATGACTAGCTGGGTGAAATAAAAAGAAAGTTGAACTAAAATTCTAGACACCAATAACCTGAAATATGGGATGGGTTTGCCACAGTTCAAACATGCCATAGCACTTATATTGTTCTGAGGGAAAATAGAAATATTTTTTAATTTTAGATCTTATTAAGCAGATATGTTAAAAATGTAAAAGTAACCATCAAAAAATGAGAAATATATAAACTTTTAGCATAAATTGAGGGAGAAATAGTTCTAAAAAAAAATTAATTGATACCCAAAAAGGGGGAGGGAAGCATTATAAAATCTCCCCCAACGGTGATTTAATATGCCCAAATAAGTCAGTAATCACAATGAACATAAACGAGCTATACGCACCAATTTAAAAATAGGTATTCTCAGATTGGATTAAAAACAAAACAAAATGAAGCAACAGATATCTTACAAGACACACACCTAAAAACATAGTAACACATGTTCAGAGTAAAATGATAAAGATTTCTGTCAGATGTTGGATTAAGCTAGGGTTTAGGATTTATTGGATGAGAACAATAGGAAGACAGAGGGTCAGAGAGGTAAAATAAAATGGTGAGAGTAGTCAAAGGGATAGGCTACAGAGTATAGGTTGGCTCATAAGGAAATGATGCCAGAAGACAGCTGATAGGGAGAAAATACAACAATGTGGCAGAAATGTAACAGGAAATAAACCATAGGAAACCATAGTCTAATGGGATCCCAAAACAAGTATAATGGCACTGGGAGCAAAGGTACAAGTTTGGTTTCCATCAAATTTAAATTTAGATCTAACCAGGCCATTTGCTCGTTTTTTTTTAACCTTGCCCAACTTTTTTACTATAAATAATCTACAGGGCTCTGCAAGACATAACGAATTAATTCAGAGCTATGCCCTTCAAAATTGAAATGTGTTTTACAAAGTTATCAATCTTTAAACTATAGTCAGCCTTGAATTCTGTTTTAGAGTTGTGCATATGAGGCCCAGCAGAAAAACCAGTCATCTGGTCAACATTCAAAATTTCATTGACTTTCATGGCAATCAGGGCACAGAAATCTAAAAAAAATCTAAGCAACTCCTGACCTTTCACGTAACAAATTAAACACACAGTCCTTTATTAAATCTCACTTTTTTTTTCCTGTGTCATACACACTAATTTGAGGTGAAAACAACCCTTAAAAATGTTTATTATCTGAGTAAACTGACTTTTTTTTTTTCATTGTGACTTTCTTCTTTTAAGATTTATTTATTTATTTGAGAGAGAGAGAGCGCATGCGCGTACAGGGGTAAGGGGCAGAGGGAGAGAATCTTTGAGCAGACTCCCCACTGAGTGCAGAGCCCACCACAAGGCTAGATCTCATGACCCATGAGATCATCACCTAAGCCAGAACCAAGTGTCAGACACTTAACCACCTGAGCCACCCAGCAGCCTCTCCTTTGTCCCTCTCGGTAACCTTGTGGACCAGTGTGTGAACCAGACAAATGCCATCTTGGTCAGACCCACCATGGTGACCACTCTGTGACCTGAAGCCTTCTTGAGCACAACTATTCACTGTCCAACATCCTTTCTTTTCGTTTAACCACACCCTTAAGTACACCCTTGGAGCATAACATCTTTGGTCAGTTCTGGAGATACAACTATGATTCTCAAACATTCCCTCCAGGGAGGTCTCCTTGCACGTACTCCCTAGCCTTTAGGGCTACAAAAGCAGTTTTTACAGGAGGTGGGGGTGTGGACACTACTCATCTTGCCCCCACCCAAGACTCACTTCTATCCCTAAGTCCCTTTAACAAATCATTTCTCGTCAAGCTGGGTCTGGCCTTTTTCTTTTTTTTTTTTTTTAATTTTTATTTTTTTATAAACAATTTTTTATCCCCAGGGGTACATGTCTGTGAATCGCCAGGTTTACACACTTCACAGCACTAACCATAGCACATACCCTCCCCAATGTCCATTACCCCACCCACCTTTCCCGACCCCCTCCCCCCAGCAACCCTCAGTTTGTTTTGTGAGGTTAAGAGTCACTTATGGTT